>JACJUY010003287.1:0-83853 GCA_014220935.1 Platorchestia sp. MABIK | reverse complement strand
TCAAGCCATTAATCTGTTTTTTTTTTTGGCTGAAGAACAAACAACATTTTCAGAGTGAAGCATTCAAGCTGAGCGTTAAAGTCGGACGAGTTTCCTTCCATATTCCACTTTTCCCAATACGACATGAGTGAAGGCGTGATTTAATCCTAACGAAGGCACACGAGCTGAGACTTTAGATTTGAAGTTCACTTTGAAGATGCCGCTATGGTGCTCAGGCAAGCATTTTGCACTTTAATACGTTGAACAATTTCATTCTACAGTCTGAAGCATGAGTTGAGGTGAAAAGACCGAGAGAAGAAATTTCTTGAAGTGACTTGAGAAGCTTTGTCGATCGGTATGGGAGAAAACTTCCACTGCAGAGAAAACCGTTCTTAATGCGTCAGAGTCAGACTCTCCTTGTTAGTTTTACTGTATCGTTTACGGAGGTACGCCTGAGAAAAAAAATTGCAAAGGTTTTTTTATGCTAGTCAAATGTATGCCTGCCTTAAGACACAGTGGACTTGATGATGTGTAATAAACACCACGATAAAATAACGTTTACCTTCTGTAGAGCCGGGTCCTCCATTATGCATTTTCGTCGAGTGGATGATTGTGTCTAAATTCTCCTCTTCCCTGCACAAAACTGGGCTCACCAACGTAGGACTCGAACTAACGACCTTCCACACGAAAGGCATGCAATTCAAGTCAGTTGGCTACGGTGCCCTTGAAAGTAGCAAGGCAGTCTTCACTGTGAGAAATTTTGGTTTCAGTTTTTTATGAACATTTTCTAGCAATGTTCCCATAAAAAACACTTCATAAAACACTTCAATATCTTTGAGGTGAATTTTGTTTGCCGTACAAAACTTGAAGGAGTTGTAATTTCACGTGTCTTCCTAACGTTCATTGCCAAAATCAGAAATTAATTCCAGAGAGAGACTCGACGTATACCAAAATGGCTATAACGCGGCAGGATCACAAAAGCAGGAAATGATATTTTTTTGCTGATGTTCTATTACTTAGGAGCGGAAATACACGTGCGAGTGGCTCAACGCGTTGATATTTCGCACAAAGTACGGCTTTTAAGCATTTATTGCAGATTGTGCTCGTTGTTTTCCAATAGTAAAATCGACCGTTGGAATAAAAAACTTGAGCTTCGTACATTAACGGATCATTAACATCGGGAAAGGCGGAAAAATTGCCTCCGTCTCATGTGTGATCCGACAAAAAAACTGTTCATTTCCTTACTGGCGAAAAATATCGAGCGTGAAGAAAGCACAGCTTAGCAGGAAATTTGACAGAAAAATGTGAGGCAAATTCTTCTTCTGTGTACTTACATTCTATTATGTACAACGCAACTTATTTTATTTTTTATTTCATGACAAATTTTGCCTTTATTTTGCGGCTTCGTTGCGACATTAGGAGCACCCAGGGGAGCGTATGAAAACGTGAGAATAGCCACTGCACCAAAGAAGAGACACCCTCGTGACAAAGTAGACCCGTTTGCAAGCGGATTCTCAACGCTGCTGTCTGTGACGTTTGTTACTCTGGCTAATCCTATGATCCTGTCTAAAATAGCACTGTGCTTCACGCTCACTGGTCACCTGGACAGTTATTGCAATGGACACCTTCTCAGTTGAATGAAACCAAGGCGCTGGAAAGTTGAACGTTGCTTGCAAACTAAGCGCATATTTTGAAAGCTCTATCCCGCTCTACTCAAATTTTCTCTCGACCCGTTGACTCTAACCGTGCAGTTGTGCTTATAATATTAGTTATTGGTCAAAGAAAATTGTTTCTGATTAGCCGATGAGTGTAAATCAGGGATTGGCCTTAAAGGATGCGTAATTTTGACATGTGGTAAAACTCACTCATTTAATTTAGGCTAGAAAATGTATACCTTATAGCAGTGGATCAAAAATCGTTGTAGCGTAATTAACAAAAATAGAGTCTTGCATCATTTTCTACTCTCCCCCTTTCCCTTTCTTCAGCTTTTCAGGCAAATAGCTCTCTTTTTTCACTCTCTCCTTTTCTCTCGTTCTAAAATCCAGTCTCCTAACTCACTGAGAGACAGAAAAAATCTTTAAGAATACGTCTCGAAGATAGTTACCGCAGCCATATCGTTACCGCAGCCATATTACTCGGTCCATCATTCTGGATGTACGAGTATCTCATACATTCATTTAAGGCAAGATTTTTGCATAAAGTCATTGTGGCAGCTGCTTACCACAGCGTCAGATACGAGTGTTACGTCTGCGCTGATTCTCGCAGCTGATCTATGAGCGAGTGGACTTTGTTGTTGAGGGTTCAGCGAAATGTCTGCTGTTATACCAGATATAGTATCATAGTTAGTTCTTCAATCAATATTATTGGGGCGCTTTAAGAAGAATGAAGCTTAGCGAACGGGGTTGCTGACGTATGAATAAGAGTCGAGAGTTTTTCGCGTCATTTCACGACAGGGTTTAGTCAAAAAGGTTGTAAGCGTGGTTGATCTAACGTAAGTGGGAGCAGTAAGTTTTTGAGTTGGTTATACAAGGACGTTTACACAAAGAATAAGGTGAAATTCAGTAGACAGAGAGTGCAGTTATATTAAAGAATGTAGTCGTACGAGAGGGTGTTGTTATATTAGAGAATGTAGTCGTAAGCCAGAGTGTAGTCAACTCTTTTAGGCGCATTTACAAAATCAACCCACAGCTTAGGGTAAAGAACAATATGGCAGGCGCTTTCAAAGGATTTGTGGAATTCTATTGTCACCTTTCATAAAAATTGCTGGCAAGGGGATCTCGACAGCAACTGCTCGTTTTTCTTCGTGGTAATTTAAAAACATTCAGTCCAGAAATTCTCCCCTTGTTTGCGAGGATTCCTTGTGAAAAGCAAGAATGTTCGAATAGTTTTCGTTCTAACGCTCATGAGCTTAACTATTCAAACAATGGGAAAAAGCTTGATCTCGTGTTTAGTTCGCAAACTTTCTGCGATAGCTGTGAAACAATAATAGAAATACTTAGTGTAATTCTAGCAAAAATTGAGCCATTGCATAATTTTTCATTCCATGTTTACCAATAACGGAAACGTAAATCTAGTGCAGATACGTAAATAGAGTGTTATTAAGAGCGCAATTGAAACACCTTTGAAACGAGAGCTATAATTTCAATTATGAAATCGCATCGCGCTCAGATGATTTTGAAATACCATGAGAGTATTTTTGAACAATTCAATTAAAGACAGTCCTTCAGATACAGTTAAAAATTCAAATTACGTAAGTAAGAAAATTTTATTTGCTAAGCTCAGTAGGATTTAGGAATAGTAAGTCATAAGCAAATGCAATACTCACTTCGCAATAAATTGAATTTATTGACTCCAAGTCAACATTGGTAGGTACGCCATCGTCGGCTCATGAGAATAAAGGTTTTGTACTTACAAACAGTACAATACTTTACGTTAGACAAAAATTACAGCCTTGCCCAACTATGGAGTCATAAGACCTTCTATGATTGGAAATAGTGTTAGTAGGGATACAATATGTATATATATATATATATATGTATTTGGGTTACAAAAATTTCACAAACATAAATATAAAACCAGAAATGTAAAAACGAAGAATGCCGTAAGCATTGAAATCATATTTAAAAAAGTTAAAGCCAAATGTGAATGTGAAATAAGTACTCAGAGTCAATTCTATATAACGTTTCGGAGACTAGCTCCATCTTCAGTTATCAGTCTGGAAAATTAAAAAATAGAGAAAAAATAATCATTTCATGAATACAAGGACACAATAAAATCTAAATGTAAATATGCAAAGGATATGAGCTATTGCTGCTATTGAAGACAGGTTTTTCTTCTGAAATATATAGATCTGCAAAAAAACCGTAAGTTTAAATCATTTCAGCTGAATAAAACACCAAGACACTACATTGCTTGGTTTACACGTTCTTGTTTCTCGGTACCAGCATTCATTTTAGATAAGCATGGTTGCGACCTTTTCTAACTTTTTCGGCAGAGCATACATGTTTTTCGCCGCCCAAGCGATATAATTACTTGGGCAGCGAAAAACATGCATGCAAACGGCGAAAAAGACTGGGGAGAGAGTAAATTGGTCACATCATCACCACTCAAATGAATCTTGTGAAGGGTGTTTCACCTAAACGTGGTTTTTCGTGCGGATGTCATCATTCAATCGTACCTTGATTTTAAGACAACGAGTCAAAATTCTTTGAAGTTGTTAATGTGTTCATGCAAATGTTGTATTTAGTGTGGATGTGAGTTTCCGATAGAGCCCCGAATTCGAGATAGTATGCCCAAATAAATTTTCATCGACAATGAGTTATTCCCTTTTTTCTTTTTTCATTGCTATGATCAGACATTATTTTCCTCCTCGTGGTCCGTGAGAACTTGCAATGCGCTAGAATTCCAGATGTATATAACACCTGTTCATGTCGACCGCGTCTAGGACTCCTAGAACGTTTAGTTAGAACTCATGTGCTGAGAGTCATGTTCAACTTCATTCTGAATTGAGTGTTACAAGGAGAAAGTAAAAATCTCAAACCTGCTGACATTTGCGTGTAAGCTTGTTTTTTCGCCTAGTTTTTACTATTATGGCTCGATTAATCTATATGTTCAACAAATGTAGATCGAGGAGAATTAAAATGTTAGAAATATAGATCGTAAAATTGGAAGTAATTGAGATTAATCTTAAGATTTTGTATTTTAGCGGTATTATAAGCAAGATGCAGTTCATTACATGAATCCATTTACTACTTTATTGCGACATCTATGAAATAAACCCATTCACACTCGTTAGTAGATACCATTCCTTGTTCTGCTTTGCAAACTTAGCTTTACCAAACACTTTGATGTGAATTGACGCTCATATGCTCGTGGAAATAATACCATTGAGACAGATGAGAATATCGGAAGTGTCTCCGTGCTCAAATTTCGATACCCCGCTTAATAGGCTGATCACGCGCTCTGCATAATACTGAGTCAACACAAGGACCCAAATCCCATTACTTTCTTGTTTGCGCGCACAGAAGGGAGTGCAGTAGGTGCAATCAGGTGTCATATTCGCGAACAAGCGATTGCCTGCCCGATATCGGGAACATATTTACCGATACGCCAGCGGGAGTGGTGTCTCGAGCCCGATATCATTGCGAGGCGAGCGCAGAAAACAGGGCCCCAATATGCAAGAAAATTGTGGGATTGTGATCTGGCGGAGCATTCGTTGAGAGGCCTCTTTCGGGCCGATACGAACATGATGATTCCAAGTGCGTGGAAGTTGAAGGTTGTAATCGTATTGAATTTCATCCGCAAGGTATTAACAGTGTAATTCCCACCACTGTGATGCTATGAAGTTCGACTTTATTTTGCGGTGCCGAACTACATTACTTAGATTTTGTGACGGATTATGAACATTGTCCATCATGGGAAGCTGTAAGGCAAATTTTATGTAAAAGTTCATGGTCTCCCAATTTTGGAAAACTTTGAAGTTATTCTTTCATGCCTTATTAAATATGGTACCTTGCCTCTAATCAGCATTAAACATAGTGAGTTCCTTAAGTGTGCAATGTTGATAGGTAAATAATATTATCCAAAGATAAAATGTTACCGATAAATTCGATTGAATCTTCTCAGAACAGTAAGGATGATACCACTTCACGGACGAACGAAAATATTTTAACAGAAAAATAGGGAAAATCTTGCCAATTTATGATGCTTCATTCCATTCATTCTTGTCGAAAAAGAATAGTTTTAGATATAGTTTTTAAATTTAAAATGGAATTTTGCACATTTTCGCGACTTATACATATCATCTGATATTAAGCATCGACTGAAGTTATCCGAGCATCTGCCACCAAACTGGACCTCTGATATTGTTCGCCTTAGTAACTTTGAAGCTTTCGTTACAATCAAATGTTCTTATGGCTTGGGAATGGAACAATTTCACCAAGTAACCTCCCTCAGAAGAATGTATCTTTCTTACTCTGTGACTGATGCTAGTAGAAAAGAACATTCAACATGCACAGCTACACATGCATTTAATTTTTCTCATCGTATTTATTAGCATATCAAAGATGGAAAAAACTCAGATGAACCTAAATTACCGAGCCTAAATGACTCATTATTTTGAGTTTTTGAAATGTTAAAAGCAGGCTATAGGGTGTCAAGCTTTATTGGAAAGCTAAAGATTGAATTAAGAATTTTAAAATGTCCTCAAAAGCTAAACGAGAAGCAGAAATAGTTACGATTTTAATTTAGGGACAAATTACAAGAATACCCATACATCAACTTTAATTCTTTTCGTTGTTTCGTTCCGTGTAGCCTCATGGCCGAGAGGTAAACATTCACTTGGAAAGCGGAACTTGAGTTATGATTTGTTCTCTTTCGAATACTATTGTGCACCAAATTATAATTAGAATCGTCGTGTATAAGGATATTGCCAATGCTAGATACATATTTTAACGTGGTTGCTAATAATTTGAGAAGGTAGCATCATAGGAGAAGATACAGTTTTTAATCGCTGTATGCGCTCAGACATTCATTATTTGCGCATTAAGCTTACTCAAATTCAAAATAATCTGAAACAAATTTTTACACTATATAAAGCCATAATAATTGAACAATCAGAACAGCAGAATTAAAACCGGTGCTACATTTAGAGCGGGATTTCAAATCCAAAATCTTCCATTTCGCGTCTCCGGAAGTTACAGTTCTTCATCATAAAGTTATGTCATCACCTTCAGAAAATCTTCCTTCATTCTTAGCATCAAATTGCACGTTTAAGATCAGAATGCGAATGAAGTTTCACTGGAATTCCTATTTGTGATGACGCGTGCAACTGAAGTCTCGCAACAATTCATCACCGAGGCGCAGAGCGGATCAAAGGCCCGTTGCCAGATATTGGATCTGTATTTTTGAGCAATTAATCGACGGACTGCTACTTTATAGGAAAAGCTCTTAGATCAAAAGGCTCGTAACTCAACTGAGAAGTAATGCGTCTGCCTTAAGGACATCAGAGCTTCCCTCAAGATTTCAATTTGTACGTCTAACAACTAACTTGTTAATTGATGAATTGATCGAACTGTTGCAAAGTGCACTCGAATGTTGAAATTATTCTGGATTTACGCACAATGGAAATGGAGAATATCGAACAGAATTTTTGATATGGGAAAATGGATTCATAAGATGCAGTAGTAGGTAAAAGATTAGAATTTCTGGAGAAAATTACTCGAAATTTTGTTTGAAAATAGGAGCGTTTTCCAACATAAATAGAAAATGCTCGGAAATTAGCTGGTTCGTATGATAAAATTAAAAATAATGTTTGTCATAAACGTTTCGTAGACGCGAAAGTTTTCAATTCTGTGTATCTCAGTAGCTTGTAGCTCAACAATCCCATAATTTATAGTTAATTTGCCGGCCCTAATTGGAGATTACATCAGGAACAACTCACAAGATCATTTCTTTGGCTTACACCACCTTGCGTTTTGCTCGAGAATTCACATTTTCACTTGCGTTAGTTAAAGCATGACAAGTGAAACTCTAGTACGTATCTCATTAGTCTTTGTCGCAGCTAATCTTTCATCAGGGATGTTGAAGAATTTTGGTGTTACTGATTAACTTGCTAGCTGCAACTTTGAAAAGCTTTCAAACTAAGATTTATCCTAGCGCAATACAGTAATTCTCAAATGCAGTTTCTTGTTCATTAAGTTGGTTGATGTGAACACAACTGGAGGAAGTTTTGCTCATGTTGTCTCTCAGAAGATCTTTATTCAAATATTTCAGACAGTATAACTTTATTCAAATATTTCAGTGTGTGTCGATGAATTCAAAGTTTTTGCACTGGTAGAAGTGTTTTTGAATTGCGCTAAACAATGGAAGTAGATTATAATGATTCGTAGGAACTTTTCACCCGAACAACAACACAGAACAACATAGCATAGTACACTGATAGATAAGAATGAATTCTAATTATGTATTTTTTCAATTAATACAACTAACTTTAAAGCATAAGTTGAATTTTTTTAAGGAGAGTTAAATAAACTTAAATTCGTACAAAGTAATTTTGTACAAAGTAATTTTTCTCATTAGTTTTTGTAGGAACTATCTAATCCTTTTTAGATTAGAATAACTCATAATAAACTTCTGCGTATTTTCTTGAATTATCACTCAAAATTTCCTCTCATATTTAGATAACTATTTACAAAGATACTCGTAACTTTTCACGTAACGGATATATACCATTTTTCTTTGCTCAAAGAGCTTAGTTCAGAAAAAATGTTGAGCAAAGCAAATATTTCTCGAACATGAGCCGTAATTCCTATGCTAATGTTATGCATACGCGTATTATCGTTTGAAAAACCCTAGTTTGCATGAGACTTTGATAGCATTTCAGAACTAATTGCTGTACAAACGAAGGCCTTCAACTGCCGATATGGCTCTCAAATTGTGTGTTTCGGCGCCTCATCTCGCATCGTTCCCATTGGACTAACTGTAAGCGTTCATTATGGTATGGTCGGTGCAAGTGTTCTCTGGAACATTAAAATGCTCTTCGAAACGGCTTATTTGCGCTATTAACTTGAAATCAGCAAGTAATTTTAGAGCTGTCAATAAACTTCTCGAGCAACAATTGTCACACTCTTCCCTAAATTAATATTTCAGTAATTTTTCCTGGTGCTCCGATAATTTTAGAAATGGCATTTTCCACCAGCATTAAAATTTAAAGAAAGGAAACGATTTCTGTATTTAGAACAAATTTTGTCCTTCATGTACTGTAAGAATTACTCATCGTAGTAGATGTGGCTTTACTGGAACCTAAACATGTTTAAAAATGCTGAGTTTGTTCTTATTTCATCACAACCATTTCCCGGTGTTAACGATTAATTGATGTAAAGCTTTAATTTCCACAGAAATGAGAACATTTCCGCAGAAATATGTTCTTAATTTAATGCAGAATAAACATTTCAAAGTCTGTGCTCTGCTCCAATGAGCCAATATTATTTAAGTTCACGCTAATGTGCCAATTAAAAGTTTTACTCGAGCATTCAAACCTTCATTATTACCAATTTTTGGTGTCCTTGCACATGAATTAAGCATTACGTTTAATTATTAGAGAATTTTCTGGGATAAGTGCAAACAAACTAAATCCCAAATTTTTGGTTACTAAGGATGCAATCTTGGTCCCAAGCTGGCTCATAATATTAAAATGAGAAATTAATTTATCATTTTATGTTATTCTCTCTTTGTTCAACAGTACAAACAGGATAAAAGAGCTTGTTTAATAGATGTTAGCAAAGTTGTGCTACGCAATATCGATGGAAATTACGTACTCAACATCAAGCATAAAAAGATCATGGTTCAAAAATCGATCGTCGGCTCATAAACTCATAAGAAAATTTGTCAAATGTTTCATACACTTCAGCCGAATTGGTTTAGTAATGTTAAAAATAATCATAAATATTTGTAATTCTGCCTTCCAGTTATTTTGAATATCAGATTTGAAACGTTCATTTGATAATTTGTGTGAAAAATCATCGAAAAGTTTTCACACATAATGAAATTCTCTTTAAACTCCTATACGTACGCGATTGAAAGTCACTTTATATTATGAAAGCTAATTAATATTCAGGCTAATTATAGATGAAAATTACTAGACCCATAGAAAAATCTCCAAACATTCGAAAACTGATAAATGAATTCTATATCACGTCCACTTATTGCAGTAATTTTTGATATATTTATTTATATATATAAATAATCCAATCAATACAGCACTTTTTTAATCGCCGTGTTTTCCATGACAAATTTATGAAATCGAGCTAATTGTTTTCGTGATAATTTTCTAGCGGAACTTATGAAGCTCGGACTAATTTGTCGGGCGCAATTTAGCAAATGCGTTTGTTGCCGCTCTAAACCCGCGCTATAATTTTGCATTGTGTTAATTCACTCGTAAAATTTCGATTTACTTGCTTACCCTAGCATTTAACTAACAGTTCAATCACATTGAACATTTTTAAGTGCATGCTCCTGTTAGGCGTCATACACCAGAATTATTATGCTTGTAATCTATCGCGTTGGTTGAATAGGAACATGATGTAAATTTTTTGTTGTGTTTTTAAGTGATTAAATAAATAATGTGTTTGTTCTACAATAATTAGTCTAGCTTAAATAATGAATACTTTTTATTATGTTACCTTAAATACGCGTGAAAAAGAAAACGAAAGTACTACAACCCTTAATAGAGGCATCGGTTCTAATCTGACGAAGAGTTGTTGAAATGTTTTCAGATATTATTAATGTTTTCATTTCAGATAAAAGCGTTCCATCGCTAACAAAAATATCCTTCTGATTGTAAGATGTTGTGCAATTCAAAGTGCGCAAAGAGGAATAATTTCAGAAACTGATGATGAATAAATTAGTCAAGATAGTGAATAAATTATACGCTTTCCACAAAGCGTTGCAATCTATGGCAACCTTTTCAAATAAAAACTGTGAAGAAAATTGTCATAGTTTTCATTTTTCTTTCATTTGAAAAAAATTTTCTAAAATAAAATCTGTTGCCTCATTTTTTGAGTGCTAATTATTTTTCTTATTTTTCTCACTCAAGCCTAGTAATTTCTAATTATTGTGCTACTTAATCCGTAGAATTTCAACGCTCTGAAATCTGAGCGTAGCAGAAACGAGTTCTCGTTCATCCACTTACCGTCCAAGGCTATGAGTAGTTCGAAATAGTAACAGTAGTAGTAATTCAATGAGTTTTCAGAAAAAATTTAAATGGTATTGTTCCCTTTGCCGAAAATAACCTAGTCGAGTAACATGAAATCTTATTGTGTGTCATTCATTTGCTGCTCTTTTTTGTTTCTGTTCATATCGGATGGGATTCTTTTCAACTAAGCAATATATTCTATGTTTCTAACCTTCATAAGATGCAATAAATAAAAAAGAAAGCTATGAAAAAAGAAGTCCGTTTTACAGGTTCCTTGATCGAAATTCTAACAATTTCCAGTCCCTTAAACTAGACTTTTTGGTTCATCGAAAAGTTCAACTCAATGAAAAATGAACCTCAACAACTCCACACACTTATTGCCATTAGAATCCCTCCACGCGACTCAAAAAAACCCTTTTGCTCAGCCCCGCCCGTTTGAATTATCTCAAAATGAAGCAGAACAAGGTTCGCCTCAGGCACCTCTCGAGTTACAAAGGGAGCTCGTATTGCGAGCAAGGCCCCAAACTCTAATTCCTATTTTACGACACTCTCTAATTGGTCATTATGGAGGATATACGAAGTCTGGCTCGAGATAGCACAATCGGAACCAACCAAATTAGCACCTGGGAAAATGAGCGCAGAAAATTAGCATGTGGTTGTGCACACATAGAGAAGATCAGGTGTGAGCATCTAGCTTAGTGGATGACAATCAACTTCAGAATGTAAGCCAGAATGTTACGAGGGACTACTTTGAGATAACTAGCAATGTTGATTAAATCTCTCGTCTCTCTGTGAGTAAAAACATACCAACATAGTTCGTGTGGAAATAGAGTTGAAATTTCATTTTGTGGCAATAGAGTTGAAATTTTGTTTGTGTGACAATTGTGTTGAAATTTTGTTTGCGTGGAAATAGAAATTTTATTTGTGTGGCAAAAAAGAGCTGAAATTTAGGCTCTTTAGTGTTGTGGTGATTGCTGTCTGCGAATAGTTTACAATTCTACCACATTTAAAAATTGTTTTAGTAGTCATTTATGTCGTACAATCTCCCTCTGACGATGGTAAAATATTTATTTATGCTTATCTGCAATCATAAAAATGCAACCTTTTATATAAAAACTTAATTAAACTGAAATTTAAAATTGCAATCAATTTCAATTTCAATTAAAATTCATCACAATGTATCTTGAAAATAATCATTTATACAGTTTTCTCAGCCCTCACGTACACACCTTTCACTGGCATGAAAACGCATGGGCTGATAAATTATTTACAAGAAACTAAACACTGAGTTTTGAAACCATTTAAATAGAAGATAAACTGCTTTAAGCGAACAAAAAATAAAAAGCCGATCTTTCAAGAATAAGTCTCCATAAATAGATATTCAGAGCTGAAAGTATTTCCTTCGACACGGGAAAACATGATTTTTTTCTGCAGCGTCTTCGATTGAGTTCGAGAAAGAGCAAATACTGACTCCTGAAGCATGTCAACATTTCCAAGTCCCTTTTAAGAGATTGAAAACAGAATGACAATTTTTCTGGGCTTCTTTTACTAGGTTGAGCGAATAAAAAATACTAACCCATAGAGCAAACCAACTTTCTCAAGTCCTCTCCAAGAGACCGATGCTCACAGAAAACTATTTCCATAACTGTTTTTACTAAATTCAATGAGAAAAATGGCGTTACATGAGGCATGAACAGCGTTCTGAAGTCATTTTCAAGAGCCCCATAACTATATTCACGTCGTGTAGCACCGTAGCGCCTCAGGACGCGCTCTCATGTTTACATGCAAGTCCTGCTACATAACAAAGCCCTGTTATTGGAGCGCATCATGTATTGGCAGCTGTGTCTGGCGTCATGTCTTGTCAACGCGTCACAATAATCAGACTGAGCTTGTCTGCAACAGCAACAGCCACCGTGATTCTATGCAGCTGTTGCAACAGCCTGAGCTGGGCATGACAACAGGCTGTTTATTAGCATCGGTCCGAAGATGCTCTGGATATCGACATGACACGCTAGCATTGCAATGTGCCACAGTCTTGCAGAGGTCTAGTGGTCCAGGGAAGCTTCCTTGGCCTTGAGCCCTGCCCTCAGTGTTCCTAGGGCAGAGATTCACCAATAAATTACTGTCGCGTTCGGTGCGCTAAAACAAGAGTTAATGTGCTCGGGAAGTAAGCCATTCCTTGATAGCCGAGAAGTAAGCTATCGCTAAGTGAAGTAAAGCATTCCTTGTTTATTTTTCTCTTACTGGTCATTAAATAATGTCAAAAAGACGAACTCAGGCCGACCTGTTGCTTTTTTTCTTCGCTCCTTGACTCTCAGACGACTCATCGGAGTCCCCTCGTTAGTGTACACAGAGTTAAAAACGAAAATTCGTAGCAGAAAATAAACTTGAGAAGTTTTTTGGTGAAGATTTTGCTTACACAGAAATTTCTATCAAGACAGACTGCCATGGCATGTAATTTGTACCCATGTGAGCTGAGTGAGCAAGGCCAGAGCTTATCTACTTATTGATCGACTTGTATAGAGGAGTATTCGATTGTTCGTGATTTTTAACTTGATTTTCAGTTAGAGCTAGAATATCATGCGAGAGAAACTGTTACCTTCATGGTTTTACATCTATGCAAGAAAGTCTATGAAATTTCACAAATGAAAACGCTGTACGATGCACGAATATGCATGTTCTCGCAAAACAAGCTATTTGGTGAAAAGGTGAACTAACAAAACGCATTTCTTCATTGCTTTCTTTTTTTGATTGTTCCTCGTTGACTCAAGTGACGTAGAGATAAAGCTTCGTAACAGGAGTTATTATCAGTTGACGACATGAACATGTTTCTTTTGTATAGCTTTAATTGTGTTACAAATGAATCACGTAACACGAATTACTCAGCATTACGATCCAAAGAAGAACATAGATTTTTTTCCCTGAAGATTTGATGAATTAATTGTATATTTTCTATCGTGGAGGTTTTTGTTCACATGTATATCCTCTGTGCTAACTAATGAGCTCATTAACATGAGGTATAGGTGCGAAAATGAATTGCTAGTACGCTAAAAGAATTAAAAATTGACATAGTGTTGATGGAAGCTTTACTTGTCGAAACAATTAACTGGATTCTTCAATTTTATTTAAAGTAAAGTTTTAAAAATAAATAAAAAAATCTAAGAAATAAACATGTCGAGTAACCATTCAGACTGGAAATAATAACAAAGCTAAAAAGAAAAAATTACCAAAAATAACCATCTGACAAGAAATGCGCTGAAAAATCCAGACTGACGAGAAATGACCAGAAATAACCAGATTACCACGAAACGAAAAAGTTTAAGAAAACAAATGTTGAAAATAGAAATTTATAATGAACTACCAGAAATGGCTTAACTGACAGGAGATGTCTGAAAATGATACGGCTAACTTGAGATAACCAGCATGGAGCAGACTGTCGTATAAATAGCATATAAAATCAAGAAATAGCAAGAAACGATCAGGCTTATGGAGGAAATGATCGGCAATGATCACCAAAATAAAAATGATTCTACCGTCAAAAAATAACTATTAAAGACAAAAAAATTATCATACCGACCGAAAATGACCAGACTGACAAGAAATGAACTCACAAGCATAAAATAATCAGGCTAGAAGCATGAAGACTTGTACGATATAAGCAGACTAACTTGAAATAACAAGACTATGAGGAAATACATGGACTATCAAGAAATAACCATTGCTCAAAAAAATCCCAGAAATGCGACAGTGAAAATCCCCAGAGTGCAAAATAATGCAAATGCGAAAATCCCGAGAATACTATGAAATTCGAATGCAAATATCCCCAAGATAGAAGAAATTCAAATGCTAAAAATCCACCGAATGTCAATGCAAAAATCCCCAGAATGCCGAGAAATGCGAAACATTTCTTGTCCGTCGGTTAAAACCAATCAAACCGACAAAAATGACAACGCTGATAATGAATGACTCGATTAACAAACATAAACTGCACTAGCAACCAATAACTAGACTCTCAATAAATGTAGAGATTAACAAAAAATCTCTGAACAGTCAGAAAATTGCGTGGACAGGAAATGACCGAACTATGAAGAAATGCTAAGACTTACCACAAATGAAAGAACCGATGAGAAATGACCAAACTATCAGGAAATGAAAATCTTACCGGAAATTACCGAACTGTGAAGAAATGACGACGCTTACAGGAAATGAAAGAACTGATAATACACAATCGAACTTTCAGGAAATGATCACCTTACAGGAACTGACCAAACTGTCAAGAAATAACAAGAAACGAAGGAAAACAGAACTGTCAGAAAATGACGATACTGACAGGGAATGACCAGCGAGACTATGATGTGTTCACCGTTCAAGCATCGCAAAGAAGTGCAGCTCATGCTGCCACCCAGCAGCGTTCCCTCGTAAATCCTCACGTTCGGCTATAAAACTTCCTTCATTGACGCAATAGCAGAGGCCTCGCTCGCTTCAAACTCGAGATTTCGTGTGAAGGCAGAAGCAAAATATTTTCACCTTGTCTTGCCATTTGAAGGTCTTATTCGTGAGAAACGTGCTTCAAAGAGGCCCTGTTATGCTATTCTTCTCGTTCAAAGAGAGCTTGTCTGCAGTTGTGTTAACGAAATTTACAGCTTCTGTGTGGCATGGTAGCTTTTGTTTTGGTTGCCTTTCTTATTTTCTATTTGTGTGAACTGACGAGACTGGAGTTGTGGAATATTTTTTGTTATTAAATAAATCCCAGTGAATCCTTGACAACGAACAACGTTAACTACAAAGCAGTGCACGTTTACTACAAAGCAGTGCATGTAAAGTGCAAAGCAGTACACATAATCTAATCCCACAACATCCGTGAGTTCATCGTTGTTTTAATCGGACTAGACTTCATTGATAGGAAAAGAAAACAGACTTCGCAAATTAATCGCGGAGTCTACATATTCACATACTGTTAGCATGTTTAAGGATAGTTGCATATTGACTTACCCTCTCTGGCTCATAAAATGTATTTTTTTGCATACTTTTCAAGTCAATAAACAAAGTAAAAACTTTCTCGACTCAACTCAGGTAAAATGTGGGCTTATCACCTGCTAACAATATCTGGAACATCTTTCATTTTCAGCAGGATTGTGATTACATGAAGAAGAAACTTGACACCACTCAACAGCGCATAAAATGCTGAATATATTTTTCAATAATTTGAAGCGATGAAAATCATGCACTAAATATTCAAATCTCGACTCATAAATGTACGCTTTTCATAAATACCTTTTGTGCCTATGATGATCCTGCGCACACTAAGAACCTAGACAGAAGGCGGTATCTAGGTTTCCCAGCACGCCTCGCATTCTTCTTTATGAGAACGTTCTGGGCCAAAATGAGGGTGTAACAAAGGAGCACTATTGAGGACCCCCAAGCTTTTAATAGAATTAGTCTACGCACCTGGCATTCGAGGAACTTAGTCACAAACCCATTGGGAAGGCCATACCTCCCTTTACTGTGAGCCTCTTTGAGCTCTACGAGGGAACATTGAAGTAGGAAATTACTTCGTAGTTAACGTTTCGTTCTGAAGTGTCATCGTGGGGGTTCAAATACTTCCCAAGAGATGCTCTAGGAGGCTCGAGGTGGCTGAGTTCGAAATGAGGTTATATTATGAGAAACTGAAGTCTGGAAAATAATTTTCAATTTATTTAAATGTTTTTCGATCGTTGAATACCAACTAACGAAGTTCCACCAAGAAAAAATAATTTACCTGTGTAGCCTGCTATGTTTCAATTAGTTTATGCCCTTCACATTTTTACAAAAATTCAGGAAAAATTGTGAACCGTACAGACAATTTTTGAAGTACTTCTGCTTTGAAACTTAATTACCTAACACTTAAGTGTGAATGTCAAATTTTAGATTATTTTGGTACAAAGCAATTAATGACCTATCTGCTTTTTGAAAATGTATCGATTGGCCTTACAGTAGAGATGTTTTAACATAAATAAGTTCAGGTACCTACCTTCCAAACAAAAATATACATTTAAATCATTTAGATTCAAAAGTTTGAGTTATGATCGGGATTTGTCACAACAAAAATAAGCTATCCTGACGGCGAAACTATTACACGCGGTTACGATACGTGTACCCGCAGTTTTTGTCATGTACAAATGTGGTGGTGCATTCTATTATAAATATTTGTCTAAACGGGATGTATTCTTTTGATTGATGCAATGTATTAATCAACAAGAATTACATGAATCAGCAAAGTATTACTAAATTGTTCCTTGTTTCTATCGATTATGAGCACTTCTTGTTTTTTATGTGTTATTCCTGACTGAGTACCTACAAAGTTAGAATTATTCAAGATCGACCACTAAAAAAACGCTGTATCGAACCCCTTACGTGGACGAGCTTGTCGAGCGACTGAAGCTCTGTTACCTGATGTCGTGAGCACGTGTTTTCTAGGCGGATATTTTTTGAGGCATGGGTACACAGATATTTAAAACAACATGAGAGAAATTCATGGCCTCTGTGTGGAGGTTTTCGATGCATGAGTGGACGAATATTAAAAAAACATGAGTAAAATTCAAGGCCTGAGTTTAGAGTATTCTAGCCATGAAACAACTTGTGTCACAGCAGTGTAACGCAGAAGAATTATGAGCAAGATAAAATCTAAATCCTGGTGAGCGACCGCTAACTTGCGCCTATGATTCCTCAAAAATCATTCACTGTCTCAATGTTATGAATTTTCGAAATGACGTTGAGAAACAATTCTTTTGAAGAAGCTTGCCTTGAAAAACTTCTAAAATGTCTCGCAAAAACACATAGAAAATTTCCCTTTTTCAGTGTCCATTATGCTGCTGAAAAATGTACTCAAAACATACTCAGCAAATAATTTACCAAAAAATTCAATTTTAATCTCCAGACACTCATATCATATTCGTCCTCAGTATGAAAATTCGTTTCCTGGGGTATTTATGTCTTATTCGTTCTCAGAATGGATGTATATTGCAATTATGTTTCTAGAACATCCGTGTCAAATTCGTCTCAGTATGCACGTGTATTCTAATTACATTCTGTGGACCCTCTCCTGTCATCGACGTATACCTTCAACCCTGCATCTTGCAGGTTTGTTGTTGATGTGCGCATTCATAACATATATCTGGAAAACACAACAAATACATTAAGCAGTCTTTCAAAGGCCACGTTTTTAATGTAAACATTGTAAAAAGCCTCGGCTCGCGCGTCGAGATGAAGGTTCAAAGGGAGAGGATAAGGTGGTTACTGGAATCTCGCTTTATGGAAAGAGAAAATTTTATGACAAAAGTCCACGTGTGAGGTTCTGCGGCGTAATCATACTCTTTGCCGTATTTTCTCGTGACGTTTTTCAAAAATGTTTTTATTTTGAATTCCTGCTAAAGAATTGTTGAATAATTCCTTATCGTCCACGGCTAACGTTTTTGCTAAAGGATCGATGGTTTTGTAGACCAAGCAAATATCCTAAGCTAAAATTTAGCCCTTGCACTGGGAGACTAATTTCATAAATGTTCTAGGAAAAAAGTTAGACCACGATTGTATAAATATTTAGGCCCAAGAATTAAACTTCCTTTATAAATTAAGCTGTGAGTCAATGAGTACTAGAAAACGGAGATATTCTCTGAAATGCTTTTTTCAAGAGAACTTTTCGAGACATCAAACTCTATGATAACTTCCTGTCGACTTCATTCATGGTCTTCATTGGCAAATCGTTTGCACTTTGAGATGAGTTAATTCTTAGCGAAAGTTCTGGAAGAGCCACTGTGTGAAGAGCCCATTGCAAGAAAAATGCCTACCTTCTTTTAATAATGAGTTTTTCTCCGAGTTTTCACTTAGGTAAACTGGCAACAACTAGAAGTATTGCACCACCACAGCAATATTAATGATCTCACGTTGATTTTTAAGCTCAGAAAACCTACATAGTCCAAATTTAGAAAATGTTTTGGTGGAAGTCATTTATAATAGACTGATTCAACTATCGTTTACGCGCATTCAGTTAAAGGAAATTAGCTCACCTTAAATCGGTTATTTGCTATGAAGTTGCTTCTGTAAATGTAGATAGGGCTTTGATTTACAGTTGAGTAAGCCAGGTCTGCTCAGCTTTTGCGAAAATTATGCCTCTTATGTATATTATAACCACAGCCTTAGCTGTGGTGTTCAGGAAGTGCCGTCCAAGAACATGCGAAGGCTGTTCTTAAATGCTCATTTGCTTTCCATTATCCGTTAATTGGACGCGAGTTCCTTTGCTCTAGTTCACTGGTAGATTTACTGACAAGTGTTTCATTGAAATAGATTTTGAGAACGTTGAAAGAACCGATGAAGAAGTTTTGTAAATTCGCTTGACCATTTTATGAAAATGTTAAATATAAGCAGGAAATTTTAGTTAGATTTAATCATAAAAGAAAGTTGAAAGCTACCCTCTAGTAATACGAACAAGTTACCAGCATACCGGTGTCTTGAGAACGAAGAAAAATTATGTCCACTACTACAGAAACAGGTGAGATTTTTATTGATTTGAATGAATAAAAATCATGTTCTTAGCTTACTCTCCAAAGACCTTCTTGAAACGCGTTTGAACTTTACGCGACGACATTAAAGTTTAGTTTAATACTACAATGACTGCTCTAGGACAGAAAAAGCGCTACAATCTTCGAACCGGAACAATAAAGACATGTAGATCTCTTCCTCTCACATCAAGCTTTGAACACACTCGTGTTGAGGTAGACGGCATCTTTTACTTACATATAAAAAATTGTTATTGGTTGACAGATGCATTTCACTGGTTTTCGACACAATTGTACACGATAGGATTTTAATGAAACGTATCGCAGTGTTCCTGGCGAGCGCAAGCTGAAACGTACAAATGAGAAGTATGTGAACACTGTAATCACTGCACCTTTAAGGGGATATTAGTTTCGTGATCCTACATTTTACCTGCAATGTTACTGTTGAGTGCTGAAGAACTATAATTTGGACAAGCCCATTGACCATATCATGAGATACACGAAATGAATGGAGTATTTCGTATTCGCTGCAGTCTTATAAAGGTATTTTATTCAGACAAAGCTATAAAATTGATTGTTTGTAGAACTCAGTTCATAATTCTGTGTTAGTCGCAGGCATCTATTATTACTGCAGGAGTGAAGACATATTGGCCGTTTTATCTTTAATTGAGATGCATTTTCATTCGCTCAACTGCTAGCGGTTCAACTGAGTTCTGTGCTCCATTACGCTAGTTAAAGAGCCCCGCGATATACGAGGAAGAAAATGCAGGCGATCACTCGTGCGGTTGCCGGTTCAGAGTGAGGAGGAAGTTAAATGTGAAGAACTGAGTGGTCTTCTCTGTGCTCATGTTTTTCAATGGTCAATTTCCTTTCTTATTTACTCAACAAATTTTTGTGATACTTAAGGAAAAATTACTAAAACAGGATTCTTAATTATAATAAGTTATTCCATTTTCCGGTCAGGAAACATGATTGTACAACAACAAATCAAATTAAGTTCATACATTTGCTAACAATATGGCCTAATGGAAGTGCGTACCATAGCTCTGAAAAATTACAACTCTTCCATGTAGACGCAAGCCATGAATCAGGTATAAAAATCAACCTGGCTATTAGAAAATTATAGTCAAATATTTTCTGGAGGCAAGAAACTCAAAAACCAAACATAAATGTGATTATTAAAGAGTGAAAACTGTGATTTCTGTTCATTCGCAGTCACATCCATCAAGCACATGGCCCCAATGAGCAAAAAGCCGTTGGAAAAGTTGCCTAAAAGACATCCCGGGTATTTTCCCCAGACACCTGCGATGAACGCACCAATGGCTAATAAAAATAAAGAATAATAATCCTTTGCTCTGCTCAACCCTAAAATCTGGCATGACTTGTTAGCAATTCAGGAAAGGATTTTGCGGGTGATGCGGAGGCCTCGTCTGCGTCCGCTCTACAACTTCTCCAATGTGCTCCTTTCTATTCCGCACCAGCCTTCAACGTCTCACTCGCTCCCGCAAAAGGGACGTGTTGTGGCCGAAAAGTTGGCGAGTTTGAGTGCTGGTGTTTCGACAGAACGTCCCATTGACTGCACCTCAAACTTGCCTTGTTCAGGGGGATGGCAGGAATTGGCAGCCTCTGCAGAGGGTGAAAACGACATGCGTCAAAAAAGGGCTTCGTCGAATGAACGGGTTGACAAATGGATTGCAAGCATATCATGTTTTCAAAAAGAATTGGTGATATCCATAAGCCTTTGGAGGATTTCGTGGACTGGAAAGTGAAATGTTATATTGTATTGCTGTAAATGGTCTCTGACATGCTTAGCGCCTATGAAAAGGTCATAGAAAATCCCTTTTCGTCCATCTAGATCCCTTAAAGAAGTTTGACATATATAAAAAATATGTATAAATAGAAGGAGGTTCTGAGGTTCTGAGGTTCAGTGCTGATGTGGTTTGTAAAAATTTAATTCATGGATCTCGCAGAAACGTGTTAATCTACAAAGGAATTTTTGATTTGAAAATTTTACCTATGCAGGGATGTTTTTGAAAGGTTCAGGAGTCTGCACTCTGCAGGGGAAGTTGCGTTTTTTTCGGTTCTGAGGTACCTGTGTGCTGTAAAAATGGACGAAATGAATTGACACCTAGTAAGTGTCATTATTATTTGGTTTAAGAAAGATGACTCGTGAGGGACGAATGCTAGAAAATTTTTAATATTTTCATAAAATTCTGAAATGCTAAAACTTTTCACAACGTTTTTTTCAAACTACTACTTATTTCTACAGGGTGATTCTCGTAGAATAAAGTCAACTAAATACAGTGGGCCAATCCGTCATACTTCATGAGAATAATTTATCGGTTAACTTTGGGAGATTTGGTATTTATTGAAAAAGGCAGCTAAATAGTGTAACTTAGTTTAATGATACAATGAGATAGAGTGTTATGATATATAATTTCATTTAAAGTTGGCGTAATTTGCCCACATTTCTCATTTTCCGTCTCAATTAAGAATCAAAACAATTCAGCATCGCAGAAGGGCATTATTCTGAGTCCACTATTTTTAGAAGCTTTATTAACATGGCTTTGTCAGTTTTCTGTTTCATTGAAAAATGCATTCATGACAAACATATTGAAGTTTTTTATTGAATCTATTTGTTGAGTACATTGAACAAATAACAGATTAAAACATTCATAATTAAATGTTTCGCATTTTTCCACCCTCAGATGTGAAGAACACAACACAAGGAACAATATTTGTTATTGGAAGTAATACTGGTGCTAAACAATGAGCAGGCTATGTTCAAATCATTCTATAAAGAACCAGTGAACCGAGTAGAAACACAAGAAAATTTCATTCCAATTGTTTTCTTCCTTTCTTTGCTTAATAAAGCCATGAACTTATCAAGGAAACCCCTCAAAGTTTTACCGCAAAATTTCTGACTTCACTGTACTTTTATTCCGCCATCTAGGCAAAGGTTATCCTCTCGAAAGTAAAAACTGAACTCTGTAGGTTGACACCATTTCGTTGCCATGCAGTTACTAGAGAGACTTTGGCACTCACTTCAGCGGCAAATTTCTTCTGAAGCGTTAGATTTTTCATGCGCGAAAACTGTCGCATGTTCCTCAAAGGATTTGACGACTGCAGTATTTTATTTTTCGTGCTGTTGCTGGAATTCATTTTCTTTTGTCTGAGACCCAGTCTTTCAGGTTTGTAAAAGCTGACTTAAGCTAGTTTAAAGAAACAGGTCCACTTTTGCATGAGTATTTCAACGATCCCGTACAGTTATGGAAAAACTGCGATATAGACGTAGCTTAAAGTTGAATTGATTCATGTGATGTTCACAACGTTTCAATTTATCCGAAAATGGTATTTAACTAAAAAAGATCTGACTGAATTTCTTTGTTCCACCCCAAAAAAAACATGAAAATGCCTCATAGCTGGCTCGCTTCTCGCCCATTAAGATACTTGACTACAAGTTCAGGACTTCAAGCCCTGTGTTACTAGCCAATGAAAGTATTATTCACTGTTATTGAGATTTAATCATACAGTTAATTTGCAAGTAGGAGTAATATTTTCTTCAAATCAGAACAACACTTGAGTTTTCCATAGCCGTTTATCATGTTCTTTTAAGTTCAAAATTATGGCCGCATAGATCGACCATTCGTTTGTACTCTGAAGCATTTAGTTCATTCAGTTGATGCATAGGTTCATGATGGAAATTAACTTGCTTGTTCTACTGCTTGTGGCGGGATAGGATATTCCGAAAATCACAAAAATGGCACATCATTATCTGACAACTACATCCATGTTAAGCCTTGTTTGGATTCGACAAAATGG
The DNA here is from genome assembly GCA_014220935.1 of Platorchestia sp. MABIK. Classification (NCBI taxonomy): domain Eukaryota; kingdom Metazoa; phylum Arthropoda; class Malacostraca; order Amphipoda; family Talitridae; genus Platorchestia; species Platorchestia sp. MABIK. The sequence continues at coordinate 60,828 of JACJUY010003287.1, read as the reverse complement.
GTCTGCTAAAACATGGGTCACGTTCATTTTCTACAAAATAGAGCTCTCGGTTAACATTAAGTACTGAAAGGTTCAGCAATTATTTATATTAATGATTAACGAAAAAAAATATCTTCATTGATATTAAGGCATGAAAAAATAGTGCAACAATTAGTTTTGTTTATATACGATAAAATAATTCTATATCATTACTTTTTCGTGTTATTTCAAAAGAAATTAGCTTCATGTTGTACATTATTTAGCCCCTTTCATACTTAACGTATTATGTTTATATATGAGATAATCCCATCAGAACGTGATAATAAATTAAGTTGCAGTTCAGTGCTTCCCGTTAGTTCAATAGCACGGCTTCTCTTGAAGCGACAACGTAAATGACTGAAAAATCTTTCGTGATATTTACTATCAATCCATCGTAATTAAATAAAAGAAGGGGACTAAATTCCATCATCCTTTCAATGTGAACGTTTAGTTCTGTTTTATTAAAGAATCTTTTTGTGATAGAAAACCAGCGGGCTTGTCTTGACGAACTTGTCTACGCTGCTCACTTGGATCATGTGGCAATTATTGTCTTATTTTAGGGCACACTCACTGCGTGTCTGTGCATGATAATTATTCGACAGCAGAAAAAAGTCTTCAGACAAAATGTTCTTAATGATTTTATATTATTCGGTAGTACTTCTATGTAGTACTTCTATTGACGTAAATGCAGACATTGAGTAGATGGAAAAAGGCTGTTGCAGTCATTCTCTGGTCAAGTTTAAGTGCTGGGGTTTAATGCATGAGCTATTTTTACTACCCTGGTAACTGACCTCAAGGAAAGCCCTATTCTTGAGCCTAATATTGAGGTCTCAAAATGAGCACCTAGGGAAGTGTGTCATTGATCTGGTGCTGAAGAACGATGACTTTACCTGACACGAGAGCTTACGAAAGATAGAGTACATTTGTAAGGCTGAATCCGTCGAATGGCGTATAACTGGAGAAAGGCTTAGCCCTGCAGAAAAAATTTGGTGTGTTCCTGGAAGTAAAAAAGATTTGACGCTCCCCTCAAATCGAGGTTCACACTGTGGAGCTCATCGTGATGACGGTACTACAGAGGAGAGAAATTCAAATGGTTCTTTTATACTCCTATGTCAGAATTATATATTTCCCAGACAAATACATAAATTATAAAACAAGTTATTTCTTTTTAATTTTTCCCATACCCTTATCGTTACTTTTTAAGCAATATACAATTGCAACGCTTCACATTCTGCTGACAAAATTGAATCATTTACGCTCATTTTTCCTGCTAAAAAAATTAGCAAGTTGGACGAACGCAACGGAAAGAAACAACGCCATTACATGTTCCAATAATTCAATGTACATTCAGCGAAAATTCAATTCAAGCATGATTTCCTTATCATTACAGCCATATTTGAGTTAAAAATTTTATTTTATTTAATGAACACATAATTTGGGATTGTGTTCCACGGTTACCAAAAACAAACGAGTGGTTATATTAAAGTAGAGCTCGGAAAATTTACTCAGGCTGATTTTCATTGAAGTAAAAATATCTCAAGTTCCTATTATCCTTACTCTATAGTTGAACACACACTATTCATGAAGGCTTGCTCTGTTTCTCGTCTAGATGAAAATGATATTAATGATATTAATTTTGGACGCACTCGTATTTTGTTCATCAACAAATCAACGCTTCGTCAAGCTAAGAATGGAATTCAATCTAGACGATAATTCCATGGACTAGAATTAATATCCTAGCTGTGCCGATTTATAAAGCCAGAATTTTGTCTCATTTCGAAGCAGTAAGGAAGTGACTTAATAATATTGCGACCAATAAGTTCTATAAAATGAGCGTGCTCGGAGCAGTCGTGTTATTGCCGCTTCCATTTCATGCATGAAGCTCAAACTCAGCTGAAATCATAGGAGAATTTATTTTATTCGCTTCTGGAGTACCTAAAGATATGTAGATCCTATCACTCGTGGAATTTCATTGACGGTTACATCAGTCTTTCATGATTTCACAATCTTTTCTTGGGGGTTTTCAGAGATGAAAACCTCTTGGAGTTGTGTAGACCACTTTCGATAGCTTCCAATTACCAGGGCTTTCGAGCGCTGGAAATGCGGAACTTTCCCTCAATTCGAATTTGATTGTCTGAGCCGATTCCGAGGGTACAGCTTTCTTCATTCTTTAAAATACATGTTGAGAGAGAAGTTCGAATTAGATAGATTCAGCATTCCATATGAAGAGATTTCAGCTATGAGTAAGTACAGAATGTTAATACTTATTTTGTGTAATGCTCAAAATATCAGTACAAATTTTGACATGACATAACATTCATTTGAGAGCATTTTTCTGATTGTAGCAGAATCAGTCATAAATTATTATTCAAGTAGTGAGACAGAAAGAAGTAAGACCCACATCAATTTTCCTTTGCTTTTCGCGGAATTACTCTATGATAACATATATGCTTGACATTGCATCACTCATTTTAAGAAATCTGATTAGTATTTTACCACCTATCCTCAATTTCGAATCACTGTTTGTTGAGACAGAACGTAGATTTTAACCGATCTCATGAATTCCCAAATAATTAATATTTTAGAATATTGATTTACATTACGGCAATATAATGGAATATGTTACTGTGTATCAACCATTTGCAGATCTAGGGAAATTTCAGCAAAAATTGTTTACAAAGTTTGTAGTTGAGCATACAAGCTCACAAAATGTTCTCGAGTAGTCTCAATAAACATTCGAAGGTAGAACTGAATACCACTTCGAAACCACTTCATTCGGCATAATAATAGATAAAATTATCAAAATTTTAAAACTTGAAATCCAGAAAATATAATTTGTTAAATAACAGTCTTTAAATAGATGATTTTTTTTAGACGAGTAACAACAGTATTTTATAGAATATTTCACACTGTAAGGGTTGTGCAATTTCAATTTTTGCGTTTCGAATTACTTTTAATGTGCCCAATGTGCCCCTTTTAATGTGCCCAATATCTCAAAATTTAAATCATTTCCCCACTTATAATGTAACTTAGATATTTTCCACATGAAACAATATTCTTCAATTATCTTAGTTGTTTGCATAGCGTAAAAAGACTTGCTTAAGGAGCTCTAGTCTGAAAATCATCCTGGAGACACCGCCCTTCTTGTGTTTGAAATTCGTCCAATTTTGCAGGTTTGCAAGAACATGGAAATTTATGCCAGAAGTTAAACCTAATCACGCAAATACGGTAGATGACGAGAGCTCTCAAACTCAACCGAGACTGGCAGAAAAAGCATTGACCTCCAGGAGAATTATGTAGAGTGCATTGATGAACTTCCCATTCGAAATGACCTTATAAAGTCATCTTTGATTACTTATCTTACTTATATCTTCCAAGTTTGACTTTTTTTATGTCTCAGTACTAAAGATGGAATTATAACATTCGAAACATTTGACATGAAAAATAATTAAAATTTTCATTTTTACGTTGGTCCTCCTTTCTATCTTACGCGTGAGATTCCCTACGAGTCGACCGATTGGAAATATATGAAGCCAACGTTGTGAAATAATAGTTAACTGCACAAATCTACTTACCACACCCACAACCCTTATGTCATTATGCTTATATTTTAATAGCTGGTTGCGTCCATTCTTAAGGGGTGAACTGGCTGACGAATGATGTTGTATTTGACGAGTGTCAATAACCCCAACATGAGATAAATAAAGAGTAAAAATTTATAGGCCATTGATTTCAGATTAAATACAGTATGCTTTATTTGAGATTACCTGAATCCCACTCTAATGTGTAGTTTTTAATGTGACATTTTTTCATTTCTATTATTAATGCTACACAAACTAGTATTCGATTAAATGTACTTTATTTTGACAGTAAAAATTTTAAGCACTGCCACCTGCACGTGGGAAATATCTAATAGAATTTTCTCTAATTCCCAATACAGGGCTTTCTAATAAAAAACTAATAATAATCCTTCTACGATAACTTCAAGCCTTCAAATGACATGAAAAATACAGTAGTTAAAACTTCCAGCCAATGACTACAACCAATAGAAATATTTGTAAGGAATTACCAATGCTTAGTCATCGCAGTAGGAAAGACCTGCAGGCGAAAGCAGATGCCAAAGGCTAGAGTTAGTACCAGGTGGTATAAGCGCAAGCAAAGATTTTTACGAAATTTAGAAGCTTGAATTGCCAGAAGCCGTTTAGAAAAGCTTTCTTTCTAGCGATTTACCGCAAAGGGAAATAATAGAAGTTTGCGCTGCATGCGTTGCAAAAGTACACAGCAGACTTCACCAACAGGCTAGAGAACTGTTAAGTCGAAAACTGCTGATTCTGACGGCGTGTTCTTCAGCCGTGCGAAAGGTTAAAGTAAGAACAAAGTAAAATGCTTTTTGGGTAAAGAGGAAAGAAATTGGACGAAGAGTCCTGTCTGACGAAGTCAGTGAATAATTCAAGGGTTGAAATAAGTTTCAACGACATTTTCAATTCTATAAAACATTTTCAATAATTTCCAATGAGTATTCAAAAAAAATTCCAAATTTTCATAATCCTAACTGTAATCCTGACGATGACAGCAGTTTGTGGTCGAAAAGTAAATTGCAGATAATGTATTCTTGGAAAGATTCAGGATTTAGGCAGCTAGGTAGGATGTGCGACTTATGACGCTCCACATGTTCTGATTTGCCATCGTGTGATTTTTCAACATTAATATTCTGCTTGCGATTTACATAAATTTTTCAAGACCCAGTTTGCATTCATGTTATGTCGCATGCGCTCTTGCTAGGGCCACAGAGCAGCAGTCAAGATGCTCGTAAAATTATTCTACGTTATATATATAATTATGACATAAAATTATTCCATGGTAGCGTTGAGCTCTTGTGTAAGTAGAGGAGAATGAAATGCATTTTAGAAACAATCATTCAGTATTCATCCAACATCTGGGAGGGGGTATCTGGAATATATTCATTGACTGATAAACTTTCCACCTAACCGCAGTTAACATAATATCAAATTTGTACACAAAATATTATGTACAAGCCTTCATGTAAGGCAGAGGCAGTTCGATCTTTATGTACACTAAATATACTTCCAAGCTACTGATACTTCGACTCTGACAGGATTTAATTCCGTGTCATATATATATATATACCACCATGTACAACATTTCCGCTACATTCTAGTGCAATACTAGGGCGTGAAATCCAAGGTTATTCTGCTCAGAGAAATTGAAAACAATTTGCTACAGTCGAACACTTGCTTAATGCTGGGTAATTTTTACTAACGATAAAACTGTGAACCGACTAAAAAACTCAAGATTTAAGAAATTTAAGCTGAAAAATACATGTGGACGCTTTGAGTTTTAGTACTTGTCAAACTCCAGTATTTAGCTTCAACATGAGATGTAAAAGGCTAGCCTAGTAGCTGCTAGTAATTACCCAAATGGTATAGGTTAGTGTTTACAATGCGTAACAAAGTTCCTCTGAATATATTCAAGTTTCTATCGAACTATTTTTTAATTGATTTTCAAGCTCATTTATTCTCATGTGACATGTGTAAAATAACAGCCGCAGGGATACAAAAGAAGCTGTCAGACGGTGCATGGAAAAAATTAAAATACATTCTATGTACGAAATAAGCTGCACGCATTATACAGCGTGAAGCGACGTTCGATACCTTTCATTCACATTTGATATTTAATAGATATGTTTCTGTGATTATACGAATATACTTCAACTCTACCCACTTCTACTGGCACATCGAAAGATCGGAAGACCTTGCCCCGAGCTCTGGGGAAAGTAACAAAATATTTCTAGTTCACCCCGAGAGCAGCGTTTAAATACATAACTGAAGTTCACTGCCTAACACCTAATACATCCATCCTCAAACCATCAATACAGACATTAAAAATTATAGAATTTTGATACCTATGACGGAAGTAAGTCTGAAAATGTGGCTCGAAACAAAAATTGAAATTTATAAATTTGACGTTGTTTTTGATTGTCGGTAAATCCTTAAGACTTGAAATATTTGAGGTCATTGTAGGAAATTATATTTTCTATGTTGAATATTACTGATCTAGTCTGAAAATGTTTAATTAATAGGTAATACTGGAGATATATCTGTTTAACACATAAGCATTGCATTTCCCAATGCTACACAGTAGCATCGCATTTCAATTTTGTTCAAGGCCAAAAAATACACATCTACTAAATCCATTCATCCATTTTTCAGTAAAATTTCACTCTGTATACAAAAATGTTAAACCATATCACCTTAGAAATTAGCCTGTACTTCGGAAATTCTTAAAGGAAAATAAATTTTGCTAGGTAATGCAATATTTCTCCTGAGATTATAATTTTTCTCATATATATCCCAAGTATCTTATTTACTGTTTTCACACTAATTATTGAAATTTAAAATACGTGCAATGATATGTTTTTTAGCCTTATAAGACATGGTATTTCTTTACTAAAAGTATGGTCGGAATAGAATAGAGCGTGAAATGAGATCTCCCGCCATTTTTACTTCTTGTATTTTTATAGAACTGTTTTGACTCGTTTCATCTCCCTTACATTTCACGGAATTGGTATTGCATTGAACTAAATGAAATGATAATGTTGCTCTACAAAATCAAGGAATCACCCGACGAACCACTTTTCATTCTTATACCCCAATGTTTTTTTCCCCAAAAGTGATCTTGAAGGCAAAGTTACCGTACATTTTAGGAACGGGAATTCTTCTAGGTTATTCATTTTAGTCACGTCCAGATAATAATTGAAATTAATAAAACCTCCTTTCAAAGACTCATAACTCGTGGCTCAAAAATTTATCCCTCACTACATACTACAAGCTGAATGTTTAACCTTGAACTCACTGAATAAAAAAATGGATTATGTGATGGGACAAGCGAAAAGTTTCGATTTATAGTGTTTTGCTAGGTTTGTTTTCGCAACAAAATTTTGTGATTTCACAAAATAACATCCAAGAACAGATTTTGTATTTTCTTGTTACCGCTGCTTGACAATCATACATTTCTTTTTAATGACTTGCAAATTGTCACTCTGACGTCTAAATACGCTTGGGGTCAAATTTACATAATAATTTTATTTAATGTACGACCTTAAAACTTAATGGTAATAAAAAAAACAGCTACCTGTTCAGAGAAATAGTGTTACCTGAGCAGTACAATGGCCAACGCATACAGTAAACGCCAGTGAAAAATATAAAGAAAAGAAATCATAAAGAAAACAGATGGAGGTTCGTTTCCAAGTCGTCAGCATGACCTAATTTTGTAACATTTCATAGCGTCCCTAGAACCGTAAACCGTTCGTGATAAAGCTCCCTGTTTTGAATATTCGTGTTCTACAACGCGATCCAATATTTCACCATGAATTCAGAAGTGGCCATTCTTTACATCAGTGAAGGCCTGAATGTGACCGCGAATGCGTGCCTGCCCCGAAATTATCCCCTTTCTTCCACAAACGATCAATACTTGTTCGTAATTGCCGGGCCGCTATTCTGCCTATCAACGTCAAAGCAAGCAACGATCGTAATGAGCTGTTGTGCAGACAATCCGCTCTCTAACCTTCATTCAAGACCGCTGCAGTCAATTTGGAGCTAATGGTCGCACTGCAGCCGCCAGCGCCTGGCTGAGCTACTGAAGGCAATTATTGCAGGCCAGAGGTGTTTGCTTTTTTTGCTAGAATTTATTCAGTTCAGTTATTTGAAGTTTGGGATTTTATTTGACATCACAAATACGAAGTTTTTCGAACGCACGACCTGATAATTTTTGTGTTTGTGCAATGAATACATGCTTAAAAAAGGTAGAATAAGGGATGATTCATGTTTTGAATTAACCCAATTACTGAAGTACAGTGAATTGGGGAAAATGCCACTCACTAGAGAGACGTAATTTAAAATCGTTATAAGTGTGTTGATGACTCGCACTGCTCCACTCAGCAAAACTTCACTAGTTAGAATTCTCAAGAACATTTCAATCAGTAAGGTACAAAGCAGAGTATAGGCCGCTAATTTTTAAACACATTGCGTGTACGCTAATTGCCATGCATGGCAAGTGGATGAAGGGATTCCTTACCGTGGTAATACAGAACGGTTCGTTGGCATTGCAAATTCATAATGTGATAATCCCTGCGCGCGAATTGGGATAAGCCACTGCGCAAAAAGAATAAGAAATTCCTTTCAGGCAATGAAATATTCAATGAAATATTCGTTAAGCATTACTCTACTTAGAATTAAAAGGCCCAGTCTTAAACTACCTCTGAAAACTGCACATGCATGTACCTCAGAAATTATATTCTAGCATCCACCAAAAATATTCATGACATGGCCGTAAACACATGTAATGACAATTCACGTGCGGAAGAATACATTCTAGAATTTGAGTGCGCGAAAAGTTGGAATAATAAAAAAATAAGGAGAAATTTGGCGGCGAAGTGAAGCCCTAATGGGCTGTCATTAATTGTCTTTTACCTCCGACTTTCTCTTAGTGTGCTCTTCATATTTTTAACTGAAGCAAATTACAATTTAACGATACTGATACGTGATAAATCACTTTTGAACGAAAACTATGAATTTCGTGCAGAACGTTAAAACTGATTTCCTTTTTTTTCGTCTACTCTTCGAAAGTACTGGTAACCTGAATCATAAATCGACAATGACTCACCTCATTGATATAAAAACGAATTAAAACAATATCAGAATATGAAATCTTCTGTCTTTTGATGCAAGGTGCCCAAATGAATGTTCTTACAGAAATCGTCACTATATATTATTCAAAAACTCATTAATTACATACGTGTTTCGTGAATAACAGATAAACAAACTACGTCAGATTTCAAGGTTGCAGTTATTACTAATTGTTAAGCATCAGATTCAAAATAATCTCACTTCAAGAAGTACGCTTAGAGCGACAAAGCTTAAATGGGGCTCTAAAGCTCACCTCTAAGCGACGCTCTCGGTTCTCGTTTATGGGTTGTAATTGATTCTCCCGACACAGCCGTAAGCCTTACGACGCTATTGCCTCATGAGGCTTCCGCATGCGTTGTGGTTATTGCCTAACTCTAATTGTAGAATTTTAAAATTCTATTCAATGAAATTCAATTCAATGAAAATTAAAATTCGATCTATGGGATAATTATTCTACAGATTGACTTTCATTTTGAATTATACTTCATAGACGAACAAACATATTATAATATGTTTGTTCGTCATCGAAGGCCAGGTTTATTTTGTATTTTTGATTTATTGGGAGACGCAGCATAGACTACATAATTAAACGGCACCACGATAACAAGGAAAAATAAAAAATCTTCAAAGCTATTTCCGCTTCTTTGAAGTGCTAAGATATGCATTCTCTGCAAGAGTTTCCTGTACAGAATTACCACACAACAATGCAGATTACCTTCCTGTGGGAGCAATTTTTCCACTCTACAAGAAAGAGAGAAATCTCTACAGTGCTGTTACACGAAACTTTCATTGTGTCTTCGAGTGCAATTGATTTTCAAGGTATAATACTGATGCGATGCAGCGCTGCCTATTGAACCAGGTGACCCCACCCTGTCAACTAAAGCTGTTAAAGGTTGGCCTCGAAGACCACGTCTCGATAAAGAATTTCCGCCTGAGTTCATTCCATTCCCCTCGTCCTCTCGAGGATCTGGAGATTCCAAAGGTGAAGTTAATGGCGGCGAGTATGTAGGTACAGCCACGTCTGGGATACTCCCACTCTGGTCTTTGGATCTGGTTGGTAATGTTTGATATCCTGTGAAGTTTGGAGGCCTGCCACTTGCAGATTTGACTGAAGTGATGGATGAAGTCATTGGGTTCTCACATGTGCTTGATGTATCAATGGGTGTGTATGACTTCAGTACCGTTGCTCCGATGCTCGAAGGAGTCTGCGCACAAAAATCAGGAAGCATTTTAATTGTAAAACTTTACTATTTCAGTCATTCCTTCCCTACAACAATACCCATTAATAAGTCTCAGCTCACAGTACAATAAAACATATTGGGTCTGAATTTCTAATATTGAGTGAAAGAAAATTGTACGGCATGGAAAAAATGCCATTAAAAGTTTTTGTAAGTTTCTAGAAAGCTGGCTCCTTACAACACGCATTTCAAGCATGGATACTCTGACACAGCTCACAAATAAATGCAGCAGTTTAGAGCTCATCGGTCTCACGCGTGTGTAGTTGAGGCTAAAATGACTTCATTAATGTGAGTCGATTCACTATTCTAACATTGCTTAGTACGTTCCTTCATATTTGCATCTAAGTCTCTTAGGAAACTCATACAAATGCTTTGTTCATTTTCTACACATACCCTCACCATGCTGGGGTTAACATACATAAATCTATTCAAATGGATCTAAAAATAAGTTGTCACCTTCACAAGACTTCAGAATCAAGCCCTAGACGGTTGTAGGGGTATTCTGAAATGCGTCTAGTTCATTTCATTCTAGAAACACACAGTTATAGGACTCTGGGTCTTATTCGAATGTGCATATTTACAAAATTCAGAAATTACCTGGCCCTAAAACTTATGATAATACTAATGAGCTTCGCCTTCTCATTGGTTGGGAAATAATGTCCTAATTTTTCTTCTTAATATTTGTTATCTTTCGTCGAGGTGTAAAAGATTTCACTCGAGAAAATAACTGCTGCTTGCATGCTGGTACGTCCCATTTCAGATGTACACTTTTTCTGTGTATTTTATTGGTCGTATAAAAATAAACCTGTAAAGAGAATCAGCTGTTGAGCAGCGCATGCTGTGAGTACTGCGAGTTTCCGAACACAAACAACTCGTACTGTGAGTTTACAAATGAAAACAAATCGTACTATGAGTTTACGAATACAAACAACTCGCACTTTGAGTTTTGCAATAAACTCAAGACTTCTCTCCCTCCGCGCAAGACTTCAACTTACCCCAGGTGTGCGTGGCCTGGAAGTGAACGTAGGCACTCGAGAAGGACTCGTACCGCCCGCAGCAGAAGCAGGGTCATCTTCATCCAACGAACCATTCGACGATGCAGACAGTGGCGCTTGACGGAGAAATATAATAGTAAAAGCACCGATTTTCAAGATTAAAAGTGATTTGCATATCAACTTCGTCTATCCAGAAAGCACAATCCGTACTAAGAAGATGGAATCATTCATAGTTAGGTATAATATTTTATACGTGTTAACTGGTAAGTAAAGTCATTTTTCCACTTGCAGATAAAAATGAATATTGAGAAATCGCTCGAAATGGTACATCAGGACGCATTTACCATGTGCTTGTGAGCCAGTGTTATATTCGACTCCCCAGCGTCGCGTTAATATTCACACTAAACTTCGTGAGTCGTTCGCCATTTGACAACATTAAATTTGGCTAGTAAAATATTCCGAATTAATTTTTGAACATTAATATGAGCAACATAGCATAACTGTTGGCTTACGGCCAAAAAAAGGGGAAAAAAGGGAAGAATTACATTCACGAATGAAGGAGAGCTGTGCATTCAATAAATAAAACAAGTGAATTTCAATATTTTATTTTGGAGTTTTACTTACTCTGAAGCATGATAAGGATCATTGAAAGGTATTCCGATCGGAAAATGAAAGCTCCATTTCATTTAAATCTTGGGGAATAAACTGTTCAGTAGTGACTTGTATAGATAACACCCTCCCTCAAATATGCATTTAAGCTAATCTATTGTCTCATAAACTTGTATTGTGTTCTGATTTCTTCATGCGTGGTAGTTTCATAACACTTTGTACCGAAATCGAATTTGTCATTCTTCATAACTGATAAATACATGTAACTGTAGTTACTTTTCTCATCTAGGATGCATTCGAAATCATTACATTATCAAAAGAATTTATTCATGTCTTTCATGCAGTGCACTCTTTTATACACATCTATTTATGATGGAATTGAATTGTAAAAAAAAATTAAAATATGCTTTCAATAAATGCGTGTTTTCTCTAGAATTTGTGGTCAAAAGATTAATTTAAGCAAGCAGTATTTTCAACGCATTACACGTGAGAAACAGGCGATACTGAAGAGTAAATCTAGTTTTCTAAGATTAAAATTGAATGAAACATCACACTTTTCTTCCAGAAGCATGTGCTGTCGTCAAGAATAATTTATCGTTGATATTCACTTTTCTTTATCGTCGTAAATAGTTTGACTAGCAACTTCAGAAATGACAGGAACCATAATGCTGTTTCCTGCTTGACTAACCACATCAATGAGTGTGATGGACTTCCCCTACATACGTGCGTACTTACATTAGAGCTCATACCCCAACATGCTTTTCACGTTAAACTCGTTGATCCATCTTAATTTCCGAGTTTTGCTCAAGCCAAATGATGCGGCAACATGCTGCAGGGCAGCTGTTTCGGTTTGTAACATTTCTTATTTTCCAAAGTTCGCCTACGCCAATTTTGAACACACCAACACAAGGTAACGAAGGCTGCTTATAGCGACTTGCATCTCAATGTCTGGTTTCAACCACAGCAAGTTGGCGTAAAATGCTGCCAAACAACAGTATTGACTGACCATGTTCGCCGGGCTGCTGAAGTTCGTTTCTGCGCCGCCTCTTGTTTCGCCGAAGTTTGGTCACGAGAACAAGCAAGATGGCGACGCTAAGGAGCCCTGCTACCACGCCGGCAAACACGGGCACCAAGAGTGGGTTGCTTGGGCCTGGGGTTATGGCGTCTGTTATAGGCAAGATGTCGGAATGTGAATTACGGTTAATCTTTGAGTCATAAGACGTCACCTAATGTGATATTAATTCTTTCTAAGTCTGTTAATGAAGTACGGTTAATCTTCGAGTCATACGACATCGCCTGATGAACTATTAATTCTTTCTAAGTCAGAATATAAAAAACGATCAATCTTCGAAAATACGACATCGTCTGACCCACTATTATTTCTTTCTAAATCAGGCGATGAATTACGATTAATTTTAGAGTTATATTTTATCATCTAATGTACTGATCATCATTCCTGAAAAATTTTCATCGATTTAAACTCGATCGTTTACATTTTTTAGACTTACTCTGCCAAACAACAGAAACAACTGTGATAATAACTACACAATAACCTCGAGTTATACTGCGTGCAAGGCTCATCTTATATGGATAAAAATTACACACACTTAGATATTCCCTCTCACTAAAAAGTAAATCGAGCGCTGCATTAGTTCATTATTCGGAATTTTTTCCTTTCATACAAGTTGAGGTTTGCATCAAATGATGAACATGTAAAGATCGACTGCAGCTATAGCCGTAGGCTTGCAGTCGCGGGATTCGATGAATCACTAACAAAAATTCTGGAAACTGTTAATCTAGTGCACAACAAAAATCAAAATTATAATGTACCTTGATAATAAGTGGATGTCTTAGTGGTCAGCTTCTTTGTTTTGCGAAAATCATAAAGTTGTGTCTACCGATGGAACATGCATTGTTTACAAAGAGATTTAAAAATTCGTACTGGAAGGCGCCAAGCGTTAAATTGAAAAATTTAAAAAATATTCCCCTCCTATGCTCATAGAGACTGCGTTATTACTGCCAAGTGGAAATTAATTTAATGAGATGAGAATTTTTGTGTGAAAAAGAAAAAAATACTCGAAGTCTAGCACATTTGTGAAAAGTATTAAAAATAACATAAGTAATGAAATTTATACGTTTCATATTCCCAAAATCGGAAATCCCATAGAAAAGAATAGAAATTACAAAAGCGAACAACACCATAAAATGTACTCACGTATTTTGTTTTCAGCCACTTTCAGAGCAAATCCATGAAGAGAAAAAGGACTGGATGTGCCCTTCGCATTCAGAGCTCGCACCTCGACCAAGTAATCACGCCCAGGCGCCAGGCTTGTCACGACCACTTCGGGGTACTCCGATGAGACGTTGGCCACAAGGTGTCTCGACAGCTCGTCCAACACCTTGGAAACGACATGGAAGGCACAGAAATTAGATTCGAGCTACAAACAATGTTCTTAACGCTAAGGAACATCTGTTTTGAGCGTGCATTGAGTGGAAGTGACAAGGTATGATGCATGGACTTTCATGCGCTTGAAGACGTGAAAACAATGGGAAATTGTGTACCCGAGTCCACTGTGTGTTTGTGCACTTGTGAGCCTGCACTCGAGTGCAGATTATGATGTTCCTTCTAATGTTGGAATGTTTTGTTTAAATTTTAGAAACAAACGGAAGTGATCTGAGTGCTGCGCAGACAACGAAATTAGTTTGGAATGCAATGATACGCTTAGTATTTAGCCTTCAAAACTACTGGATGCATGTACTAAGAAAGCTCAGGCACTTCAGTTATTTAGTTTGTTCCTAATGGAACGAGAAAGTTATTTGAGTGTACATCGTTTAGAGAAAGGTGAATATGCCATGGTTATTCCAAATGCAAGGAAACAGAGCTAATCGCTCAACTTAATGAATGTGTGATCGTACAATGTTATCGCTACGAGATGAACATGGAGCAATTCCTAGATTGGGAACTTTGAACAAGACGTAATGCAAGAGCAAGATTAGAAGTGGTGAATAACCATTTATTGCAGTGAAGTTAAACGGAGGCAATTGTTTTCGCCGATTAACCGCTGCATTTGCAAACACGAGTTAGGAAAAACTATGCATTGCCTCCTCGGAAAAAATATTGCTTACCTGAACAAAAGACTATTATGGACGAACAGTGAATAAACCATATTCCATTTACGCTTCCTAAAGGGGGACAATAAGTGACCCACTTTCATGCGAAGATCTGCAGATTTTGTTAGAAACTAGTTTGCATTTCTGGTGACTGCGCGCTCTTTTAACATTCACCTGAGCAGTTGAAAGCCCTGTTCTGAAACCACGGCGAATTTAGAGATAGCGCCCCAGTTGCAAGGGCAGAGTCAAATTACCGTAACAGCAAAGGTTTGCTTCAGGCCGCCGTTGTGTCCGGGCACGCAGCTCACAGCCAGAGAAGTGGCGCTCTGGTTCACGAGCGAACATGACACCAGGTCACCCGGTGGCCCTGCGAAATAAATTTAAGGAATGTTAATTTACAGAGTTACTCAAGTCGTCAGTTCACCTGGAGGTCCTTGGAAATGAATTAAAGGAATTCTAATTTGAAGAGTTACTGAAGTCTTCAGTTCACCTCGAGGTCTTAGGATATAAATTTAAGGAATTAAAATTTACAAAGTTACAAAACTTTTTACTAGTTCATCTTGTTGATTTGGGAGATTAATTCAAGGAGTTTTACGTTACACAGTTACTGAAATTTTTACCAGTTTATCTGGGGGACCTCAAGAATATTTAATAACTAAATGAATGTTAAAGTTTTAAATAGGTTTTGAAGTATACATCACTTGCCTGGAGGATCTTGGGAATCAATTGAGTGAAAGCTATGTTTGAGAGTTATTGAAATCTTCACCATTTCACGTGGCTGTTCTTGAGAATCAATTGGAAGAATGTTAGGTTAGTGAGTTATTTAAACCATCACCGGTCCAGGAAGTGGAAGTTGGAAATAAATTAAGTGAATATCATGTTCGATTTGCTGGAGTCGTTACTAGTTTCTTAGGTTTAGCTTAGAATTTAATTGGATGAATATTAGGAAACAAAAGAAAGTTTTGTAATTTAATGGTGGCACACGATGCGTCCTTCACATATTATCATTTGAACCTACAAAATGCGTTTATTGAATATTAGATATTGACATTTTTAACATGGGGGAGAAATGAACGACAATGAACAATTTCTTTGAAAGTTCTGTAAATGTTTGGGGTTACGCGCAAAGGTTTCGAAGTTTATTAACATTTAAAGTACTGTACATTTCCTATTGAACCTTGGAAACCAACGAAAACTTATTTTGTGCTTTATTAATTTTGTATTCTGAATTCTTCCTTCGTTATATTATGAAGCACTGAAACGATGATGTATAAATCTAAGTTGAAATTAGGTAGCAACATCAAAACGTTTCATTGATTAAATTTCCGCGTAATGGTTTTCATCAAAACCTCAACAGGTACACATCAATGCCGCTTATCAATGCTCCATTTCCAGGTCAGCTTGCATGCGTCTTGTCAACATTCAACATCAATGTCTTTAATTACTGTACTCGGGTCGATGATGTTATCTACAGTTCGGCCACAGATTCCTCATTTACGACGTAAATTCGGAATGCTTCACTCCTCACTCAAGCTTAAAAGTCGTTATATTCCATGACGAAGAGTAGCACAATCGATGGGAGGCAAAAACTTTAGGAATCTCTTCCCTTAAAAGTTCCGAAGGCAAATTCAGAAATGATAGAGAAACACTATGGTGCCGTCATGAACAATTTTTCTTGGATGGTATATATGATAAACTCAAAATTTCAAGAAATGAAAACCCATCATTGGTTTTGAAAAATCCGTGAAATCACATTTGCCTTTGAAATTCTCTTGTTTGAGCCCTCTATTATTCCTTACTCTATCCATGTTTGTCACCGTCAAGCATTTAAGGTAAAAAGTAAAATTTTTTACCACGTTTCCCCCATGAGAAAATATAAAGTGATTTGGCTGTACAGTAGTAACACTTCCTTAGACCGCACAAGGGCACTTTCCAACAGGTCACGGTGAGAGCCTTTGAAGGCACTTCTTTTACGTCGTGGCATCATTAATCTTACCTGCTGGCTTCACTATGAAGGTGCACGGTTCCCTCTGCCACCCTATCCTGTTTTGAGCCCAGCAAAACACGACACCAAAAGACTCGACTGGGGGCGGCATTTTCTCGTCATCTCCGGTGGGGGCTGCTTTTTGTTCTTTGGACTCGTCCTCAGCGTGGTCGTGTGTAATTTGATAGCTGTAAGGTCTGTAGCTCAGCTCGCTGAAGAAACCTTGCTGAGTGTATCGAGAAGGATCAACGTCGATCAATCCTTTCGTGGTGTTGACTGCCCATCGAAATTTCATCTGCCAGAAAAAGAGCGCTCATTTTAATACTGATATTCATTTTTTGTAGCTCTAGAGTGCAGGGTCAGGTATGATAGGTATGAATTTTTCTGAAGGAAAAATGCAAATAATGGTAGAACGAAAACAAAGAAAAGTGTGACGTGTCTATTATGCTCAAATTTACGGTATTATTTGTAGAAAAGATTTGAGCCGATGAATATAAAACACGTAAATGAAGAAATAAGTATTGTCAAAGTTTCAAAAAATTAAATGAAGAAATTCCTTCTTAATGAAGGATGTTCATTAAAATGCATACATTTGCTGTAAATCAATATACTCAAAGAATTTTAAAAATAAATCTTCAAATACATTATGCCATATTCTTCCTGACAATAATTACAGAAAACGTTCTGAAATCCAAATTCGTTGAAATTGATCTCCTGACTAAAAAGGAAAATGGGGAAAAAATGAGCAAAATACAATGAACACGAAAAACTAAAATTAGTAAAAACATTCCTTCAGACATTTAAAATGATTTCAACTTGAAATATCTTTCTACCTCATTGTTGTTCTGTTACGACAGAAGACTTATAAAAAGGCTTTCCAAAGACTTACCTTTATTGACAACGGCTTATCTACACGTCTAATGTTTTCTACGAAATTCATTAAAATTTCACAAATGTCTGTGACATGACAAACCTTATTTGAGGATGAGTCCACGTCACACTTCAAAGTTGCTTCCTCGTCTGGAGACACCGACACTGTAATGTTGCTCTTTTCCAGGCATTCAGGAGCGTCTGAAAAATGGCGTTTTGTTCATTGATTTAGAGAGGAGTGAAAAATTATGAACAAGTTGCACAAATAGCGGTTGAAAATAATTTGGTTTATTGATCTAAGGAACATTGCGAAATAATCATAATTGGACTCAAATGAATTGTTAACTGAATTTCCTTGACTTTTGTTGAAAATGCTTCAGACTGTAAAAATTAGAAAACTTCACTAATAAGGGGCAGGAAATCTTTCAAAATCTCGTAAAATCAACACAGCCACCTCGGAGGTGTTTCGCTTAGCGCTTTCAGTTCAAATGGAGACTCAGACATGCAACAGGTCATTTCAGTTGGAGAGGCGTCAGCATTCGGACTGCATAGAGGAAATGAATTGCTAACAAAAGTCAGTAGGACTTAGTCTGGGCAGGGAGTTTCCTAGCATCACATGAACACTTGCAAAGTTGAACAACTGTTGTTTCGTAAGATGGTGGTGAGAAGAGCTTCTAGCTATGCTATCGAGCCTAGTTATCGAAGGGAATTATACCCGTAATTTTGAATACATTAGAAATAGATGAAATCTGATTCAGTATCATTGCACATGTTATGACAAACATAATTTGATTTCAGCTTAGCTGAAACTAAAATGATTTAATAACTAACTTTGAATAAATTAATGATAAATTTCCACAATCAACAGCTTCACTTTGCTACAAATTGAAATACATACCCGTAATACCGTATCACCAGAACCTTCACTTAGTCAACATGGGCTAATCAATTTTGCCACCCGCATGACCCTGGCCAATCAGCGTAGCCTCTCGCACTTTCATTTAATATTGAACAAGGCTGTGTCGGGCCTCGGGAACAATCAATTTTGATGCTCACGGACCAGAAATGAGCAGAGACTCACATTGCACCCTAATGCGGGTGGGCGCGCTGATGGCGGTGCCAAGATCGTTGGTGACACGACACTGATATGCCCCCTCCGCTCCCCTCAGCAGCCCTTGGAACACAAGGCTAGATCCGTGTAGGAGCAACCGGCCTCCTGGACCTGTTCCTTCCACCACTTCTTCGCCCTGGCACACAGCGTGACAACAGGCAAGATTAACTGGAAACTTCGGAGTCGCAGTGTTGCTGAGTTGGACAATGTAAACGATTAGAGAAAATTTTCAGTGTTGCGCTGTTTGTGAATGCAACAAAATACACCATTAATAGGAAGTGTTGATGACCTGTTTCTTCTCACGCGATTTGCTTGCGCTGGCACACAATAAGACATCATGTAATACTAAAGGGAAACTTTTGACGTTGTGGTGCTATAAATTGTAATAAAATGCTCGAATAGAGGAAAAAATTGAATGGTGATTCCAGGACATTTTTCAATCACTACTTCTCCCTTCTACCTGACTTTGAGGAAGACAACATGCACGATTGGAGGAAGAGATTTGATGTCCCAGCGTTGCAGAGTTTGACGACATGCACGATTAAAAAAAGTTGTGTTTTATTCCTGGAACCTGATCCGCATTTTTAATGTCCTAGCATGAATTACAACAAACACGAGATTGAAGGAAAAGTTTAGAGGCTTATTTCTGATAATCGGATTAATTCGAGAATAACTATTACATATCATACTTTATGTCTGGTGCAAGTTAGAGAATCAACGAATTTAAATATTTGACTCAAAGAAAATGAATGGCAATAAAAAAGGAACATCGCATACCGTTGTAACATAAAAAAAATTCTCCAAATACTTCGAAGCGTCATGAATGACTATTCATTCAGAAAAACAACAAAATTCTTGGCTGGTAAAAAATTCAGCTCGATAATAGGAACTCAAATGATTGTTCATAATTGTTTTTTCTGAATGTAAGCTCAATATTTTACAAGCTCATGTCAAGATTTTTTGTCATTCCTAGATCTAACGTCTCAATAAATTGTTTTACCGTACGAAGTCTGAACTTTTTCAAAAAACCTACTCATTTTCCAAGACTTGCAAGTTAGTTAGTTATGATAAACAATTCTCGGTAAACCCAATGTACATAAGCTTAGAATGAAAAACTTCGCACATGCAAGACACAAAGAACATTCTTGGGAATGTACTTAAAAAGTGTCACAGAAGTGGGAAATGGCATAAAGAATTTCACTACCAAAGGATTGAATTATAAGTGGAATTGACAGTTATTAAAACGGGCAATAGGACGTTCACAATACTGTACATTTTGCGTTAGGCTTCTTATTTGTAGAAAAACTCAACAACATGGTAGATTTCGAAGGGCATGAAAGAAACAATGATAAATTTCTTTCATCGTAATCTTCGACGAAAGTCACGCCAAAAAAATGATCATAAATAGATAATTGTCTCATTATGATTTAATACTGTTTTTTTTATTGCTCTAACAATGATCACATAATAATAAGAAAACGGTCTTTATAACTGTACTTCCTATTTAACTCCTATGAAAATGTAAGTATTACCATAAGCAAACAAAGCTCAACATTATACTGCAAACCGTGAAATATCTGTTGGTAAACTGGAATAACCAACAAAATGCTCCGCTTTAGCATATGTACATGCATGTTAAAGCGGATCAAGCGTCTTTATCCACTAGTTAGTGGATAAACCTAATGGTGCGTTAGCAGTATGAGTATATTTTTGAAATATGCATTTCACAGCGAACCTCACTAGTTGTTGAATGAGTTTATAGAGGTGTGTTGGCAGCCCATGAGTTTCTCACCTCGTGCAGCCACACAATGGAGCGAGGAACTGGGTTTGCTTTCACGATGCACTCGAAGAAAGCATCGTCTCCTTCCTTGATGTTTTCTGGATTCAATGACAACGCCAGCTGTGCCTCCACCCGAGGAGGATCTTTTCAACAAGAAATAAAAAAATTACTTAGATTTTCCCCAACCCTGAAGGTAAGGAATTTGTCAAAAGCAGTGTACTGAGTCATTGAATCGAGAATTTATTTTTTGAAAGGAACTGAAGTCACACGGACAAGTCTCCGAAGGAAGAAAAGATGTCATGAGGATTCGACCGTGAATAAAACTTGAATGATAAGTAGTTTAACTTAGTCGCCAAAAGGTAAATCAACAAATTAAAAACAAATGAAATAGTAAAGATACTTCTCCAAAGCATGCGTAAAGGTTACGTCATGATCATTTCAAATTAGTTTCGTCGCTTAGTGAAGGATAGAACTTTTCGAGAGAAATAAAGTGTTGATATTGTTAAGTGTAGATCGTAAAAGCAAATGATGAGTAAAAAAAAATTCACCTACGGGTTGTAGGGGGATTTTCCTCAACAAAAACGATAGGATTCTATCCTATGTACGTCTAGGGTGTCTAAAGATGGGATAAGTCGAGAACGGTTCAAGTTCGTTCAAGCATTAAATGGCATGATGTTTTATTTGAGAAAAATGGAATAATTTTTAGATACATCTGAAGAGTCTGAGAAACCAACTGTAAAAATAATTGTAGTTTACTAACTCAATTATATCTAAGAAATTCTTAACAATAAGTAAATTGGATCGTTGAAATTCAACTGGATCATTTACGAAAGTGTGGGTAAAAAACAGTTAATGTTTAGAGTGTTATGATTGAAAATGGGTTTAATTTCGAAATAGATAACTTATCAAGAAGCATAGAGATATCCGGTTCCGTGAATGCAATGGTTAGTAAAAGAACTGTACGATTGTTTTAGCCGAAAGAGGCACGAAGACTTTTTCTTGAAGGAGGAAAATAATTCAGTGCGTTACGCTCAGATACGTGGAATAGTTAAAAACCAAAAGGAGTATTTCAGAATCATTCAAACGTACGTGAAAGAGGATCTCTCATAAAAATATTAGTAGTTCATCAGAGGCCTCTGTCCCTGATGGGGAAATTTGATGCATATCAAAAAATAGTTAGTGATTTACTATAGCTAAAGTACTGCCCTATATCAGGCAATTAAGTTCCAGTCCACGGACTTTTAGTTTATGGCAGGTTTTACTTATTTTTCAATCCTCAACGCTGAATTGTATTTCCAATGTTTAAAAAAATGTTACATTCTATCTGAGTAATTCAAATAATCCTTCGAAATAGCATGGTTCTGGACAAAAAATTTTATTACGTTTTTGTAAATATCACTCTCATAAATTAGAAATTTTTCAAAAATGAACAAAAGAGAATAGGTAATTGATAGATATTTTGTAGGCGAGTCCATGTTCGGGTGCCAGTTGATAGATATTTTTGTAGGCAAGTCCTTTTCGGACGTTGATAGTTATTTTGGCGAGTCTTGTTCGGGCGTCACCTTTTTCTTATAACGTCCCTGTCTTAGGGATTGATCTCAGAGAGGCCGTATTTTCTTCAGATTGATATTCCATAGGAATCTTCCTGATCTTCAAAGATAAAAGAGAAGTAAGTTGCTGACTGATTATTTATTAAGGCGAGGGTTTTTCAACATTTCTTCTGTTCGCTTCGATAACTTACTACTTTCTTCAGAGTTTCAGGTGGCTGCGGCTAAGTAGCGAAATTTCGAGCTGAGCTAAAAGCTTTGAGCTAATTTCAAGCTAATGAAAATTTGAAGTTCGTGAAGTATGTTTCGCAAGTATCTGTGATACGCGAGCTCAGTTCATTCTAGGGAAGTATTACTTTTCCTCATATTAAATTACAAAGGCAATAGTCGACATATCTTGGCGATGGCATAACAGTAATAAAATCTCATACTTGATTCAACACAAATTTCTAACTTGAAACTATGTATCAAATATGCGTTGGCTCAATTGGAGTTGACAAAACCGATGTAAAACCTGAAAAGTGGTCAAAATACCACCGCTGCGATCAATTACCCATAATATCACTTCCTCACCCATTTTTACATAAACACAAAACCACTACAACTCTAAAACATTTTTCGGTACTGAGAAGAAAATGGTGTGACGATTTTTTACAGTTCTAGAAAGTTGTGGGATTTCCATACATGAAGCGAGTGAACAAATAATCCACAAGATATAAGGATAATACATTGAGCTCCATGCGTATTTGTCCCTTGATGAGTGACCCTTGATGAGTGGATGCCGGATGTGAGGGTTACTTTTGAGCAGTAGCTTATCTCCGTAAAAGTACGCGATGGAAGTAGATTTCATTGTGATAGGATGGCCACTCACATCTCACTACCACAGTGCGCGGTGCCTGCAGACTGTACTGCGGGATGGTGGACACTCACATCTCACTACCACAGTCGCGATGTCTACAGACAGTACTGCGGGATGGTAGACACTCACATCTCACTACCACAGTGTGCGATGCCTGCAGACTGCACTGCGGGGATGGTGGACACTCACATCTCACTACCATGATGCGCGATACCTGCAGACTGTACTGCGGGATGGTGGACACTCACATCTCACTACCATGATACGCGATGCCTGCAGACTGTAGCGAGGAACGGCCGAGTTGGTGGCCGTGCAGGACACTGTGAGGCCGTCATCTTCCCAGCTCGGCACGAGACGAGCGCGAGACACGCTCAAGTTGCCGGAGTCTGTTACGATCTGGTAATTGAAGACAGAGAAAATTATACATACATACAAACCAAAAATAACTACTGCAGCTGACCGTCGTTCCGTGGGTTTGATGTAAAAATGTTCCGCTTATGAATTTTTTGATGAAGTCGGGTTCATCTACTTCTATAAAAATTGCGATTCTTTCATTTTGAAATCCTGATGATGTTGTTTATCATGTTACTTCATATGGCTTATAAATCACGATCTCGGATTACGCTATGTAGAAAACCTATATATTAGCTAAGTGTAACTTCCATCCGGATTAAAAATACAAAACTTGATGTAAGAAACTTCATGGATGCTTCTTTCTGTTGTTGAAGACTATTATTTAGAATTTTGATGGGGGGTCAAGGCCCGAAATGTCCGTTTTAGTATTGACCACATGCAACTATTTTATTCAAGAAAAAATGTGGATCTCATGGGTTTATGCCCTTAGCTTTTTATAACAATTGCTTACTAACAAAATCTACTCACCGAGATGTATAGCGGTGGACCGTGCTCTAAAAGTGTACGCGTGATGTTGTACAAAGGGTTAAGCTTTCGACGTATTCTTCAATGCCCTCGTTTCAAGCTGTTCCAGAAATTTAAATTAATATGTACCGATTTTGGTAATCGATGATACTTGGCATTGAATTATAGAATGATGGAAAATGATTACTTGGACTCACCGCGGCTGCCAGCCAAAACGAGTCTGTATTTTGTTTCTGTTTCCTGCTCTCGAGTCTGCCGTCATTGACCGATTTGTGCATGAAAGAACACAAACATTTTCGCAATAGAAGGGTTCCGTGATTGCTAACACAGCAATTTTGAGATCAGAAATGACTTGCAGGCATGTGCGGTGAAAAATAATTTGTAATCTTATATCTATAGTTTCACAACTGAGACTCAATGACGTACACTCGTTTGATATAAATTTTCAACTCCTAGAGAATAATATACACAAATTTATACCTAGACATAGAAAACTTAGTGCGATCTTCGAAACACGTACGAAGAAGCAACGCCTGGGAAATGTTTGGTGGCTTTATTGCCGCCATTAACGAATGAGACATACTTAAAGTTTGTTGTTAGATAAAAGTATTCGAGTTGAATAGAGGAAAGGAATATAAAAGGCACAAGAACGTTTTGATAGAATAATAAAGATATACTCGGTAAGAAAACTAAGGGTCACGATAATAATTTTTTGAAGAATAAATTTCAATGATCCAGCATCAATCAAATAGGATCGTGTCCATGGCAGCTACACTTTTGTGAGTTTCCAATTAATGGAACTGCTCTATTTGAACTGAAATTTTAGAAAGATAGCTGTAAAACAGCATAAATAACACAGCTTCGTGAATGAATTAAGAAATAGCTCGGGTTGAAAATGCAAAACCTAGCTTCGGCTTCCAAAAGCTCACTGGTGGTACATATAGATGGCACAGCCCATTTGTTGAAAAAGGTGTTTACCTATTTTCATGATGAACTATTATTATAATACGCTGATTAAAAGGCAGACTGTCGTAAATTAAGAGAAAAAAAATAGATAAGCTGAGTTTAGTTTTAAAAAGACAATAAAATTGCTCTGGAAATTACGTACCAATTTAACGAACAGAACAGTGTATGGGAGTTCTGTTTCATTTCTTAACAAGTGTTGACGCATAACTCAACAGAGGTCACAAAATTTGTGTTGAGGAGTTGGAAAACACTTTTGTGGAAGAAAAACCTTCGCTCTGTTACTGATATTAGGAAGTGGACAGAACAAAGATCAGACGCAGTTCCATTCCATAGCAAGTGTTGACGTATGACTCACCGGAGGGCCCAAAGTTTGGAAGAGGTGTTCAGGGGTCCAGGTGATGTCCGGAGGGGGCCGTGATCCACCAGCTCGGCAATCCACTTCTGCATGCTTGCCCGCTAGCAGCGCGTCGTCTAGGCCGTTCAGTTCCACTGCGAGCGGTCCGTCTGCGAGGGAAATAGAAAGAAAGATTTCTTTGAGTACATAGCTGCAAGTTAGATGCAAGAATAAACTCAATATCAGAGAGTGAGCAATATTTGCTGTGGTAGAATAATAACGAACAGAGCTTCTGTGGAAATCAACCAGCAAATAAATTAGAATTTAAACATTTCTGAAAAAAACTTGGTTCAGAAGCAAGTTACTAGTTCATCTGAGTAGTTTTCTATTCCTAAAGTATAAGCACCTGCTGTTGTTGAGTGGAAAATTCTATCCGATTCGGATGTGATTTGGCTAGAAATGATATTGCTCTCATGTGCGAAACGGAAATTGGAAGAAATACATCTGTTTATCGGAACAAAAATCGACTTATTACTGTGGTTTTTCCTTGAGTAATTCCACGTAGCGCTCGTTGAAATAATGAGAGGATTACCTACGTAAGAGTTTTGTCTGCGGTGAAGTTTTCGATTTAGTTTTTCGTGTGTTTTGTGTTGGATTAGAGAAGACATTTGAGGCAAAAAAGGCTTTAATATCAGAACTGTCACCTGATGCATTAATAAAGTTCTCACATGACTTGCGAAAAGCAGTCCAGGAATAAGAAGTCTCTTCATTTAAGGGAAATCGGACAATAACGTGATTTTTTAACTTCTGCGTGAAGCATCATGAATTATGTTAATATCGTGATGTCGAACAATCTAGTTGAATTGAAGTAAAAAAAAATGAACGAAATGCAGTGAATTGCAGTGAAAATTTAAGTATGAAGCTTTATTTCCAAATTAATTTGGAAACATAAACTGAAATTGAGTATCAAACCTGCCTTCACGAATATCTGACTAGATGAAATAACTTCTGAACAGTCGCTGACTACTAATTTCCATGCAACTAATCTATGCTTCTCAACGCTGAGCGTCATTTATAGGTGAGAGTTACATGATGTTACCTTTTCGAACGCAAAAGTATTTATTTCCTTCCAGCATTAATAGGCTAGGCTTTGAAATACTATTACAATTTCGTATAGTTCAAATTTCATTTCCATCGCGAATGACTATTGTCTTCACTATTCGAAAATTAATTTTTTTTGTAACTGTTACCAACAACACTTTTTATTTAATCAAATTAAATAGAAACACCCATATCACGTGAAAGTTGTTAACAAACACTTCAATATCAGCGAATGCTTTGTTAAAAAAACACGTTGCTAGAGATTTTTGTTTCAATGTTACAAGCAATTCTATGACCCGACCAGAGTAGTCATGTATTTGGTCATCTCCCATCGCATTCTCCGAACCGGTGAATTATATTCTCGTTATTCCCATTGTCGACAATGCGTGTTGTGCTTCGGATTTGTGGTTTGCAATCTAGATGATAATAATTCGTGCATCAGTTCCGCGTTGTCGTATGGTTTCCCATCGACCAACTAACTCATGCCCTAGTAGGCAATCGTCGGGCCGTATTGAAGTGCTTTCTCAGTTCAATTGAGTTTCCAAGCCCCATTTGCGTACTCACAATACATATCCAAGGAGACTGTTTGGGTTTGGGGCTCTATCAGTTGACTGTTATTGGCTCTGCAAGTGAATCTTCGTCCTTGATCGCCGCGACGTAGCTCGGCGACTTGAAGTATGGCCTCGACGGTGCCCGATCTCGAATAGGCCGACGTGTATGAGGAAGAAGTGAAAGACGACAGGCTGTACGACGATGTTGCGGATGGAGATTGCACTCCCTCTATTGGGCCTGATTCAGGGATTATCCATTCTAATTCGGGCTGCGGGTAGCCTGGACAAGAAAAACAACGAGAAGAATGAGTGTGAGGTGTCGAAAAACACATTTTCACGATTTTCATGTTCCTGCGGTGCGAAACTCAATCATATATTTATTGTTTCGTAAAATGTTTCTTTAATTATTTGAGGCATAACTAAAAGCTTTTATCTAATTTCCGCTTGTAGCATTGTAGGAATCTGTTTTCAGATAGATGTAAAATTTTCATTTCTGTTTTTGAAAGTTCAACATTGGACCTGAAATTTTGTTAAGCAACAACCCAATGTCGATAGAGGTAGTTGGGGAATTAATTAAATTGACATATACATATACGTGGAAAAAAAGCATACATGATGTATTATATACCTCATGAGATTTTTCTTCTTAAAAACAACCTACTATAGCCCGCAAAAAAATATGAAAAACGTCAGTTCATTTCTTCATAAACGCTTCGCCTCAGGAACATTGAAAGAAATGCATCAGGCTAAAATAAAACGTGGATGAATGAATAGATTCCTAACAACTCAATTTTTACAGATAATTCAAGCCACACAGAAAGATCGAAGTTGTTCTTGTATTCATGGAATGGAGAAATGCCACGCGTGTTAGAAGCCATTACCTCCAGCAGCCCGGCACTTGAGGTACAGCGAGCTCTGCTCTTCGTACGGTCCTGCCACCGCTTGCACTTCGTTCTCGTAGATGTCGACTACCACGAGGCTTACGATCGGTTCTGTGAGTTGGAATATAGGTAGATAATTAATAAATGTTCTTGTTACGTGAAATGCCTCTTGATAATCAATCCAATTCTGGGAAATTGAAATAAAATAATCAATGAATTTGCTGAGAATTCAGACGTTAGTATGTGGAGATTCAATTTACGAATCTACTTGCGCAGCTAAATACAAGTATGTAGCAATTCGATTGATATATTTGTGAATTAAAGTGCAGGTAAGCCATTATTTAATCTATTAGTGAGGTTAAAGAGGTAAAACAACGTGAATCTAAACGTGGGGAGGTATGCATCTCATTGAACACCTTACTTACTGAAAGGTTGGCATCGAAATTCAGTTATTTTACTTAGCCAGATTAAAAATTATATTTGTACCATGAAGATAGAAGTAGAGTCAAATGAAAAGAGCCTTTTATAAATGACTCTTTCATTTTGAACGATGCAATCCATAAATGTATCATAACTTTTAACTCTTAACTACTTTTCATAACTTTTAACTCGTAACTACTTTTCATAACTTTTAACTTTTAACGACTTTTCATAACTTTTCATTTAATTACCATGTAAACACAACTGATATTCAGTGTACAGCCAATTAATGCTAAAAATAAGGCATTTGGGGAAAAAATGAAGCATGATTCGAATGAGGCGCAGCGTGGAAGTAAAGCGCATCATCCACTAGGTAATGTTGTCTATGAGGTCGAAAACGAAAAATTTAAAATCCTTAGGGGTGTCTATAATTCAACGAGCGGGGTAGAGAAGTGCAGTTAATCACGTTAATTTTTGGCTTCAAAAGTACTGCCATAAGCCACATTCACAACTATGACTCCATGCTAATTTTTT
This sequence comes from Platorchestia sp. MABIK, assembly GCA_014220935.1. NCBI lineage: Eukaryota > Metazoa > Arthropoda > Malacostraca > Amphipoda > Talitridae > Platorchestia > Platorchestia sp. MABIK. The sequence goes on along the minus strand of JACJUY010003287.1, from coordinate 32,335 downwards.
CTAAATATTCAGCCTAAATACGAATACAGAAAAAATCAAGCACGAATATACAAATTTCAAACATTTTTAGGCTCGGCCGTTGAGCAATTCAATTCGAAATACGAGTCTTAATTAAGCATTGAAACCCAATAAATCATATTGCTAACAGAACATTTTCTAAACGTAAATTGAGAAAATCACGAGTGTAGTGATTTACACAAGTTTCATTCTTTTTAACAATGTCATTCGGCGGTACTGATTCAAAATACATTCGAGGGTTTGTCGTTAGCTTCGCTTTTTAGTTCAAAAGAATAATAAATATTACTGTTGTCCTTTTTCATGCTCAAATAACAATGTACAAAATGTTTGAAGTTGCTCATCTTATTTCTTTTCCTGAGGTAAAACGCATGTCATTTCGTTGATATTACCACAGAAAATTGACCAAAAATTCAGCTCCATTGTTACACAAGCCGTTCATCTGAACTCCGACAGTTGCTCAATTCACAAACTGAAATTACAGGCTTGCTCATACACTCGTCTTATTGATCCTCAAAGTGCTCGCATCTATTTTCCCATAGACAAGCATTCTGAAATAATGTGTAGTGTTCCCCACAGCCCTTGACAGGTTAGCAATATTCATAATGCATGAGCTCCGGACTCCATATGATGGACACCTACAATCCAGCTAGGCAGATTTTCCTGTCTAAGCAGCAGTCACATACGGGATGGTATTTTTCGTACTGGAATATTAACGACTAAATAGGGACTATTTACATTTCTTCTCAACCTTTTGTGGACGGGGATTTAGGTGGCCCATGTGAGCAGGCTGTGTACTTCCGCGAGGTAGTCACTCATTCGCTATGCATTATTACTAACTGTAAGCCTTAATGAAATTTATGAGTAGTGTGACACGATTGATAACGTTGCACGTGTGAACAGAAGTTTTTTTCGGGGTTTGGTTTAACCTGCGTTTCATATTGTGCGATTGTTAGAGAAACTTTGAAGTCGAAATTCAAGTCGCACTCAATGGGAGTAAAATTTCTTTTTTACGATAGGCACAGCCTACCACACTGAAAAGATAGGGCGTAAGGGCGGGGATGAAATGCACAGGGGAAATGAGGATATAGAAAAATTAACGAACGCAGGAGGTCGGTCGGACAATACAATGGCCTCCTTGGCTTGGCTAGCTACAAATTCAAACCTGCAGTTGACTTGAGTAGGAAGATTTAATTTAGTAAACTATGGTGTAAATGCCACGATCAACATTGGAATTTAGTCAAATTCCCATATTCATAACGAAGCAAGTACGTCGACCTGAAACTATCACAACACACACCATACAAAACCCATATCTCTAGTAAACAATGACACTGTTTACTCTGAGTGACACCCATGTCAAACTAGCATACCAGAAACACATTTTCTTACTAAACAGCAACACACAGGAGGTACAACAACAACACACAAGAGGCACTACACATTTACCCCCAACCTTCTCCCAAACCAGAAATTAACCTCACATTCAAACTATCACATCAATATCGCACCGATCACGGCACCCCAACCAAATTTCGCCACCACCTCAGGGGCTGGATTTTCAAACAATTTTTGTCGCAACAGCAGTATAGCTGTCACCAAATTTTTTTCTGTCGACTCGGCTATGTCTTGTTTATCTCTCCACAATTCTCAATTTTGAGTTTGTTAAAACAACTCTGCTACTTCACGACCATGCTGGGTTACAAGGTACTCAGCGCTTGGAAAAAAAGCTAAAACTAGAATGTACTGGTCACAAAACCCACACGCACCGCGTCACCTGCACAGAAAAACTTTCGCTGTCACGCTACGACACAAATTACTCGAAAAATCTGTCCCAAAAAATCTTACTCAATTTAAAAAAAGCTGAAACTGGAATATACTGGCCGCAAAACCCACATGTACCTCGTCGCCTTAAACAGAAAAACTTTCGCTGCCGGCTGTCCCGCTACGGCACAAAGTACTTGGAAGTCTGTCCCCAATAAGATCGTACCGTGCACGTCGAGGGTGAGGAGCGCCATCATGGTGGGGGAGTGGAGGAAGTCAACACGGCATGTGTAGTTGCCGGAGTCCCTCCTGCCCAAGTTGTTCACGCTCAGCTCGCCTACGATGCCCTAAGGAAACATTCGAGAGCCTCATTTTACGTTTCTACGGTCGCAATATTTCCTCTGAATGTTTCCTCTATGTAATAGCCTGCTTTTTATCATCCAACCGCGAATTGGGTGGCCATTTAGAATTATATTTTATCGGATTCAGTAGAAATATGTGCACTTCGCAACCAGAAATGGCCGAGCGTTTGCTGGAATTTTGCCTGATATTATATCAATGAAATATTTGAGTTCCTTGATTCAGCGTTGTCTTGTGATGTGAGAGAATGATTTAGACTTCAGTGGATGTGACGACATGAAGGAGACTGGTGTGGCGTACTTGCTTATTTTCGGAGTCTTACATGTCTCTATTCAGTAGTACTTCCTTTATCCCGGCAGAGAATGAAGATCTGTTCATTCTCAGATTCATGTGGTGGAATCACTAAATGAATTTGTTTGGGTAATTCATAAGTAAGTATGAGTAATTCACTTGTTACTCATTACTAATGAGTAGTTCAACAATTTTTAAATTTTTGGGTAAGAATTAAGTAATAATGTAGGAAATATCAAACTCCAAATTTAAAAGTATGAGTACATGGTAAGTGTCTCTAATGATAAAATTATTCTTATTGTAAATAAAACTTCTGTGCGATGTTCTCCTACGTGGCTTTCGAAAATTATGAAACATAAGCGATGAATTCAGAAAAGCGTTTATTAAAATTTCGTCAAGGAAACAAAAACAGATGAAGTTGCTTGTTGTAAATGAAAACTTTCGAAGAGTAAGTTGAAGAATTTGAAATATTTTACCACAAAATTCATATTTATGTTTTAAGCATAAAGTAATTGTAGCGGCCCATATGTATAAAGGTTTATTTATAGAGAAGTACATGTATAAAATCATACAAACTCAAAATAATTAACATGTTCAATTATTTCAGGTGCTGCTTACAATGAAATTTAAGACATAAATTACAAACATTTATTTCTGATGGTAATATCGGATGATAAAATTAAAAGTGATATGATTTCATAAATGAACATTCAGGAATGGTGTGTAAAAAAGATAAACTACAAACCCTTGATCCTGAATGCATTATCGAATGATGAAAGTAAGAATGGTACGATTTCATAAGTCGTAAACAGGAGAAGTACGTGAGGAAAACAACCGACCTGATAAGGTTCCTTATGGTAGAGAGGCGTGAAGGAGGTGCGCCGGCCCAGAGGAGACGCGTCGTGAATTTTGTGGCTCCCGGAACCCCCGTCCATGCGTCCGTCAAAACTGCATGTGCATCATCCCAAAAATTTTATTTCTATTAATTTCCCCAACATATTCATGTAAAATCATATAAACTGCACGTGCATCATCCCGTAATTCAATTCCTATAAAGTTCTACAATCATGTTCCTGTAAAATCATGGAATTTTTTTGATTTTCAAAAAACTAATTTTTTGTTTGAGAATCAATTAATATTCCTGACAAATCACCGACTTTTATAGGTATAAAGTTACTAGCATTCAGTTTTTGAAAATAATTTTATTTTATTGACATGAAATGGTTAAAACTTAGAGATGTGAAGCATTTGGATTTTATTAACATAATACATGTAATTTATTGATACTAAATCACAAAATTCTAATAAAATGGAATCTTCAATATCTCACTGACAGATAATCATATTACTTGAAACCCCATTGCGTGTTCACTGACAATGTCCTACTGTGCGTTGGTTCCTCTATTGTAATACAGCGTGTGGAAGTGAACGCCTGCCTTGATAATTATTACGAAATTCAAGTAGTTATAATGCGATTCAACGCTTACGGCTCTTACGTTACATTGATAGTATTTCTAATGCAATTCAACGCTTCCGGCTCTTACGTTACATTGATAGTATTTCTTATGCAATTCAACGCTTCCGGCTCTTACGTTACATTGATAGTATTTCTTATGCAATTCAACGCTTCCGGCTCTTACGTTACATTGATAGTATTTCTTATGCAATTCAACGCTTACGGCTCCTACGTTACATTGATAGTATTTCTTATGCAATTCAACGCTTACGGCTCTTACGTTACATTGATAGTATTTCTTATGCAATTCAACGCTTCCGGCTCTTACGTTACATTGATAGTATTTCTTATGCAATTCAACGCTTACGGCTCGTATGGTAAACTCGCTAAAAAAATACCCAAGTGTTGTCCCTCTTCAGCATGAGTGTCGCAAAAATAGAATTTTTCAGATATAAAATTACACAATTCCATAGGTACTAACTGATAAAATTGTCCGTGGTATGAAATAGAAAAAAATCTTAGGCATTACACAAGACATTTTATTGTCCTATAGTCCTGAAATTCCAAGATGAATTCGGCGGACGAATACGTGGAAAAGATGTGTTCAGATCATCACCCGCTTTTGCATTGTTCGAATTTTTCTGAGCCGAAATGAAAAATCCACTCCAAACGCACGGCATTGATAACAATTCCTGCATTTCTGTTTTCTAGATTCGCCGGTGAAGTGGAGAGTAACGAGTTTTGAAAATATCTCTTGATGAAATACCTCAAGAAATTTCCCAAATTGTGCATTGCATAGTTGTATATAATTCGCTATTTTTCGGAGAAGTTTTTCAAATCAGTTAAGGTAAGTAGAATGAAGCTTTCTTGTGGCAATTCACTATGTATTATTACTGGTGTCGCGGGAATATTTTTATGCCAGTAATAATGCGGGAATAATATTCATTATTTGAATATATTACATATTTGGTTTCATTATTTGGTTGGAAGAAAAGAAGACAAAATTAGAATAAATCAAATAGAGCCACATCCAGGGAATGAGGTTACGTCGTAGTTCGGTGTTTCTGTATATCGCCTTGATGCTCTTGTGTTCTATATAAAGGCACATTATCTTGTGGAAGCGCAATCCCTTTACGATTGGGTAAAGTTGGACGTTGTGTTGCTTTACACCTCAAAACTTTTTGCAGAACAATGATGCACGTTCTAAGCTTATTTTCGTGTTTCGGACGCTCACAGTAAATTATCATGCTCATGAGTAGCGGTATATCATACCTGAAGTTAAAGGAACTAGAAAACGTAGAATTAGAACTCTCGTTAGAACCTGGTATTTTTCCAAGTACAGCTCCATGAACTTATTTGCGAGGCAACAACTTTCAGGTGTTTTGGGAGCTTTTTTAGTTGCCATCTGCTTCTAGGCAGATAAAAGTTTCCTGCTGTCAAATGAACTTTTTCCATGAAACTGAACTTGAAGCGAAAAACAAATTTTGTTCGACATTTCATCAGACCAGTAAAAAAGTGCAAGCAACTGAAGTTTAATTTCAAAATGCTCAAGAGCAATGAAAGAGGGAATATTAGTGCCATAGGAAATATTATTATTTATTATTCGAACATATTATATATTTTGGTTTATCAATATTAATCATGAATGTACATTTTCACTACTCAGCAGTAAAATTAGACTAGGTATTTTAGTGTAAGCATCCTAGCCCCAAAACGTGCTTCGAAGAGAGAAAAGAAAAAAACACCATTAGGTATGGAGTTTAAGGAGCTGGGAATTCATGCACATGGTGTGTTCCCTCACAAGATCCTCTGCTTATAACAAAAGTTAGTTAGACTAGAAGTTCATCGAACAGGACAAAAGTTGAAGAAGAATGTTAGAATTATGTTAGAAAAAGACAGTGTTGTGAAGCGAACAATAATTATCGGTAGCAAAACACACCTACTCTTTTTTAACCAAAGGAATGCCTACCTAATCTTCTCTTCTGGGACCTCACATCAACCCCAATGAAAGCAAAAAACTGAATGTGAAGAAAAAGTTTGAAAAATAGAACTTTTTTCGACCTTATGTGTCAAAATCGCCGGGAGATTTAAAGACGGGTCCTCCGCTCATGCATACTTCAACACAAACTCTGCTACACAGCCTAATAAAAATTATTTTAAATCAAGCCAAAATACCTGCAATGAAGTGAGTGTATGCAAGTCCTCAGTGTTGTTATGACAGTAAAAATTTACGTTTCAGAAACCACAGTAAACGAAATTACCTCTTCAGGTACGCAGTTCTGTCTTGAAGAATTCTGGCTCAATATTTGTAGCATAGTAACTTCAATAAAGACTGTGCGATTGAACGATAATCAATGAATGTCATACATTCATGTATAAAGAATTGAAACATCACCAATGTTCCAACATACGTACATCATAAACAGAGGCAAATTAAAGTTTAGTTGAAAACAGGTGAATTCCTAGGTTTCTTCCCAGAATTCCACTGAAATGTTTGATGCCCAGGAAAATTAACCGGAGGTTTCTATTTTCAAATTTTCAGTAAACTAGAGTCCTGTTATCTGTAAAGAATGCATGCAGAAGTCTCGAACACACTTCTCAGGAAAATGTAGCCTTACACAAACTAGAACTTTCCCAACCGTGGCTATAAATGAAATTAACGTTCCTGACGTATGTGTTAATAATTGAAAATGTGGGACCTGAGCATGAAATCATTGAAGCTGATGACAACTTATAGAAAAGAATTTTATTGTAAGCATGACGAGGGTTTCCAAATACCATTCCACATTGAATAACTCTTCCATCGTGTATAGAGGTGTAAGGAAAACTTGCATTTCAAATGGAAAACCTCTGTGTTTGATGCTAACGAAAATTCAGTGGTTATTTCACCTAAGGATTTGGGAAATTTCTGACTTCATTAACCATTGATGGAGAACGCGTTCTACCCAATCCTGATTTGTTGTTAAAGAAGCGGAGGAAAAATTATTCTGGTTGGAGGCAGTAGAGCAAAACAACTTTGTTTGTCGCTCATCGCCTTCATAAGCCGACGAAAAAATATTCGAAAAATTCGGAATCTTCAGTCGAACAACGCGGTAAAAAACAAGCAGTGATCTGGAGCGATGAATGAGAAAGAGTTCGGTTTTTAAATAAAGAAAAATTGAAATCCGAACTCCATCGTTCGATTTCCAAAGCAAATGGATTTTCGAAATTAATGAGCTCATTAGGCTGACAAAAGATCCCGGAACACATTAGGAATTACATTTTAATTAGGAGTGGGAAGCTGAATCTCATAACACGCCAAAAGCATGAAAACGTGGCGCGTCACATCGTTAGAAAACCTAAGCGATTATAATTTAACGCTCCCAAAAGGCAAAGTCTCTTATGAGAAAATATCATGTAAAACGTGCTTGACTTTTTCAGACCAGAATGATGAATTTTTCAATTATAACTGTTAACGTATGCTTTCACTTCCAAAAAGGAAATATTGTTATGAGAAAATATCATGTAAAACGTACTTGATTTTGCCCGTACCTAAAGGATGAATTATTCATATATTACTATTTATGCTTCCAGTCGCTCAAGAAAGACTAAAAAATATTTAACCAAGATTAAAAAAGCTGGAACATTTAGCTCTAACGAGGTCGGATAATTAATTGTGTTCCTTGAATGTTATTTTTTAAGACGAACATTTTTAAGCCCCAAAAATATGAATTGCCTTTTTCGACTGAAAATAACAATTTCAACAAAATGGAAATGCAGCTAATGAACGCCATTGAATGCCATTTCAGGGTATGCGCAGGGAGAAAGTATTTAGTTGGCCGAGATCCCCACGTGTGTGAAACATATTTCATTGAATTAAAAATTAGAATTCCACTTAAAAATTCTAAGTTAAATCAATTAACTTAGAATTCCACAAAAAAATAATTCTACTTAATTTCCAATCAGGAAAACCTCACGCTCTACATTTTTCCTTATCCTTGAAATGTTGTGATCCAAATTACTCTATTGGATGGTTAACCACCATTCATTTCCCAAATTTTCCATCACAGCTGAGTTAATCTTTTGAGAACACGTCCTGCAGTTAAAGGGTGTTATTTTCAAACAATTTAAGTCATCGCTGAAGCACAGCTAGTAGCGTAAGTTCACTTCGGAGAATTTAAGTTGCCAGATGTGCAGCTACGAGCACGCAAATTGTTATATAGTTTAGTTGCTGCGATTAAAATAAAATTTATCAGACATGCATTTCGACTCCTAAAGCGTCTTCAACGCAAGCTAAGGCAGATGAGCACAAGCGGCTGACAAGGCTGATCTGTCAGCAGAGGAGTACAATAGGACACAATGATCAAATACTCGAGAAATTGAATTTACAGAAATAAAAGGTCAAATTTGTGTTACGGTCCTGTTACTTTTCTGTAAAATATTGTTGCATTCAGCAAACGTAATTCTTTCTTTAAAAAAATGATTGCAACGTAGACCGATTTTAATCTTTACTTCGTATCCATACAACAATATAAAGTACATTCGCCTGCAAACAATCAGATCAAGAAGTAAGTATAAATGAAGAATTATTGGTCGAAATTTTATGCGCAATTCGCATACATATTAAGTAGATAGATTGCATTTCAAGTTAATAATTAAATCTGAATCCGAACAAAGCAAATGAACTAAAGAACTTTAATTAAGCTTTCTAAACCAAATGCAGTACACAGCTATGCGCTCTAAATGCTCAGCACAAGCATCCCCTGATCGTGAATTTTGTCAATGAAGAAAAACGTTGCGAAAAAGGTGCAAAATTCAACGAATGACAAATAAAGTGTCAAATACTTGGAAAAGTAACTGCATAACAACTGATATTTATTGCAGTTAATATTGTACTCGAATCTAAACTTTTTTTTTATATACTATGCATCTAAACAGTGTACGTTGAGCGTCATCTGCAAGTGTAAAATTGCAGAAAGTGTTTGCCTTTGGATTCGAGTGCAACCCATTGGCGTCAGAGAAACATCGTTTGCTCATACTTTTGAATATATCAAGTAGGAGACAAAGTTCCCCTAGTCCACTTCGGAGGAAGTTAGCTTCAATCATCACTTATTTGAGGTAAGCAAACAAAATTTATAAATCGTGTATATTACTTTCAGATAATTCCTAAGGAAATAGCACTGCTAAATTTTTCCTTCAAAGCTTTTTGATTTGGGGCAGGAGATTCATGTTCAATTTTGTACACTAGCCCTTGTTAACGAATGCTTTAGTTTGTGTGAATAATTATAATTATTGTTGGACGTTATTGAATTAAACTTAATATTAATATAAATAAATGCTTGTAGTAGGAAGAAACATTGATGACATGCTTGATTAGCAATCAATTTTGTTCCAAAAACTAAAAGTGGTTATTTTTGGCGGATTTTTCAAGTTCAAATCCAAGAAACTTCTCTTGGTCCCAAAAATAAGAAAAAGATTTAAAAGCTATAAAAAATATCGGTGATTCCATTTAAAAAACGTAAACCCAAATAAATACAAATTCATTTAAATGGAATCCCAGACCCAAAGCCTAAATTTGATGGAAAAAGAAATTGGAATATAAATAATTGTCGAATAATTATCAAAATGATTATCGAATTATTCCGAGTACAACATATTTTTCCAACCACTAACTCCAAAAAGTACTTCGCTGATAAAAGAACAGCCGCTCAATAAAACACAAGTGAAAACTGATCACCACTCCACCATCGGCACACACAGAAACTCCTAAAAAACTCACTTTAATTTCCTATAAAAATTAGTATAAAATCATGCTGCAGCTCAAATCCTCTACTTACCACGCTGTGAGTTAGGACAAGAAATGCGCACCTGTAGAAAGGCTTGGTGGCGGCGCCGCGGTACCACAGCACCAGCGCCGGCGCTGCGGGCAGCTGCGGCAGCTGGCACGGCAGCGACACCACCGACCCGGCCACGCCCACTCGCTGCACGCGGGTCGTCGCTGTCCGGCAGAAAAAAATTCTTTGCTCCCGTCAAGTGAAACCTCTTCACGTCATTAGACTAGATGTGAGTTTAACCGTAACTAAGACGTTCCAAAGATAGGTAAACACGTCATGTCACACACTGGAGTTTCAAATGCGGTGTATTTAATATTACAACGCAAAGCAGTTACCGGCTGAGCAGGTCCCCATATCATACACCTCGTTCGAACCTTCGAACATTCCATGCGAAACATGAGTCCCTTGAATAAATGAGTCACGGTCCTCAGAAAAAGGGGTCGATAAGAAAAAGAGTGTAGTCTAAATCCAAAAAGGTGATGTGGGATGTGTTGAGAAATAATTTGTCATTTTTCAATTCATTGATGTGAAGATGCGAATTCTGTAGATACTAAACCAAATAGATAATAATCATGCCTGGAAAATGGTTGAATGGAATAAAACTTTAACAATTGTCTATGAGTCTAAGCAATGGTTTATTTGAAGTTTTTTCGTGGATGTGCAAGGAAATTGGTGCTGAAATCACAAAAATTAAACAGAGCGAGTAGCGCTGGAATAACAATATTATGTTGCAGTATGTGCATTAACGGATATTAAATGTTTTCTTTCAAAATCTCCCAATATTTTGCAGTACGCACTGGCCTTTGTTGATGAATTTGGGTATTCTGAGATGCATTGTCACCTCACTCATTTTAAATACAAGCACGAAAATTCTTCATTAACGCTTAATGTGCAATTTCTATGTGAGAAATGTAATTTCGACGACATGTGTAATTTTTATGAACAGTGCAATGAACCTATGCACAAAAATCCCAAACGGTATTTCTAAATATGATAGAGATGATTTCCTCGGTATAATTCGAGTCTTCATAGGCCATTTTGTTGTATGAAAATAATTGTGGAAAGTGACTGGTGAGATGTGAAGGACAAACTTTCATTTATGTTAGCTTTCCTTTTCGTTAGCTAATTAGTCAATAAAAAGCTCAATTCATAAAATATAATTTCAGATCGTTCATTCCAGACAAAGCGAATCCGTCCTCTATTCTAGTTCTTAGAACATTTTATTCAATTTTAGTGTCTGTCCACCACTATTTTCGTTCCCGCCGTGTGCAACTACATTTTTTAAAAACCACCATGCTCTTACAACATTGTGAAGAATCAAAGCTGCAAAAATAAAGTTAGCGATAATATGAAACTGAAATTTTTAACGATTTCACAAGTAAAGACCATTGTACCTAAGTAATGTCAGACAAAAATTTGGAGCACAAATAAAGGGATACTGCTAATGCATCCAAAAGTTTTTAGAGCCTCAAAAATGTAACTCTGACAAAGTGGCAAAGCTTCAGTTTTATAGCAACTTGTTGAAATCTTGCTTGAATATGATCTCAAACACGCGATTATTTGATATTTTACAAGGGCATGTTCAATGTGTTTTCATGTGTTAAATGCATGCTTGCAAGTGTTCAATAGAGCCACATAAACGTCAATGATCAATGCCTTTAAGTACGATTGACATCCTTATTCCCTCCACAAACGCATCTAGCGAACTTGCAAAACGCACTCGCCAGGAAAGGCTTCCACTTTCTTAGTTCAATAAACACGAACTCAGCCGCAAACACCGCAGCGCGGGTTTCAGACCTGCCACAAACACAAATCACGGTCGTTTTTTGTGAGCTCACCGTGTACAAAGCTGGCTTCCCATCGCAACGCTTTGTCATTGCCAGTTGCCCTCTTTTTATGAGTCTAAAGTTTTTCTTGTCTTGAGTTGCTCCAAGACACGACGCCCCAGGGAAGCACTGGCGATCGCGTCATTGCTCCTCTTTTCTACATTCGTGTGTTTGGGTTTCGTTGAATTGACTGTGCGAAAAATTCAGATCAGAGGTATTTGATTTTTGCATGTTGTCAATTAACCTTCAAAGATTTTCATTTCGATTTCAAAAGAAAATTTTTCAGAGCATTTCGCCACAAGAAGCAAGATATGTCCGTTAGACCTTTATTAGTATGGTCATGGCATTTCTTTCATTACCACTTCTGAGGTGGACATTGCTTTTAACGATACGGAAAAGTGGGCAACACGATTAGAGAAGGGCCGTAGATCCTTATTGTTATGTCACAGACTTCCGGAAACGAGCCTCCGCCACGCACTGTCTTTCCTTCACAACCCTGTCTTCCAGCGTGTTTTAAATCCGAGTCTGAACGATTACGGCAGTGTTACAGCAATTGGTATCACAGTGTGCTTGATACGGTGGAAGAGAAAAACTAAAGGGTATGGTTTTATTAACTTTCAATGGCATCTTTAAACATGCATCAAGATTTAATTTATAAAAACGCACTCCTTGAATAAATCGAGCTTCTTTGAAGTCTCAAGACGGTCGGAATCCTGAACGGCTCCAAGAGGATTCTAAAAGTCAAACCTTGCTTTCGTCCGGCGGATGAGCTAAATGTCTGAAGAAAGCTGATTTATTGAGAGAACAAATTCCGTTGTCTCTCAAGACGAATTCAATAAATCTGAAAGCTGACAGCGGTTGGAAAAGACGAGGGACAAGCCTTAATTTTTGAAAATTATAGAAAGAAAAAAGAATTACATCTATATTTTAATCGTAAATCCTACACTGTGTTGTGTAATTTGATCGTTCTCTCGAATATGGTAATAATGGAATTTTTTTATTTTTCCCTATAGCGACTGCATTGACTGAAATGAGGATAATTCGAACTAAGATTAGTATATACTGACAATTTTTTTGAATTGGTATTAAAAAAGCACCTTCTAAAGACAATTTTGTTTAGAATCGTTCTATTTGTAGAAATGTAGTTTATCAGCGACACATCCTTCGAAAATTCAAAGAAAATTCAGATCTCAGGCTGTCTTAGACTTACAGGTTGACATCCTTGGTTGGTTATTGAAAATGAAATCTATAATAATTTTCTCTTCGTTGGACTGAAAACTAAACAGTATCATTTTCTCTTCACAGTAAAATTATTGATTGGACTTGATGATAAGCGACATCGAACCATTTTGAAGTAGCTCTCTAGTTTCTATGCAGTTACATGCAAATATTGTATGGAAATTTTGTTGCAATTACTTACGTACACAACTCATTGCTATCAAAACAGTAATTTCCGTAAATTGTAAAGCAGACAACATCCATTGAAAAGATCTACACTTCTTAATAATGGCATCTCATACAGTTCTCTAGAGTAGTGCCTGGCATCAATTCACAGAGCTGATGATGCAAGGAAAATCTCTTTTAATTTAATTAATGTAGTCTCAATTCCTTCAATGGTGGTTGCAAATGAAACAATTAAAGGTGTTCCTAGAAAAACGGAATTGAAAACGCCAAAATTACGCATGCCACAATGAACTCTGGTACAATGTTCTCACACATCGATATACTTCTTTCGTGATCATCGACATCCGATCTCATCCATTAGTTAAGAATTGTATTGGCGTATCGAATTTACTGCCATGAAAAATACCGCCATGAAAAACCGAGCAAGTTGCATAGATAACATTTCATTAGGATAAGAAAAGCCTTTGTTAATCTTTTGTACGAAGAAGAATCTAAATCCACCCATTCCAAGTCTTGATCCACAGTTGTTTGAAAGATAATGTCAAATATGCCACCTGCTTAATGAAAACTAGCTCGGCTCTAGAATAAGTTCGGGGAGATTTTTCAACTTTGCTCATCTCACCCGAACTCATTCCAACAAAACGTAACTCATTACAACTAAGCGTAACCTAACTTAGCCTGCTTACTCTCTCCCTCTCTCTTCCTTATTTAAATCGAGCATAAAAACATTTTTCATGATGAGCATGCTGATCTGATGTAATGGAAATGATAACTAACGAAAAAATAAGTGGAATTATAACACGGTTAACAGAACGAGAATCATATTTTTAATATTGTCTTTTGACCTCATTTGCATGAGTTCCTCAAAACTCATGCAAACAATGTCAACCAAGTAGTCGATACCACAAATTCTAGTCGAAGTTAGTTTACCAAACATAGATGTCTTTGAATGTTTTATCGATAATGCTTATTAATTTTTTGAAACTAATACCTATATTTCACACACTTAGGCTTGTGAATTAACGAAAGTCATGCTGTAAATTACACTTGAGCTCTCGTGATCAGCAATCATGACATTTATTGACTCACCTGAAGGAAAAGTAATAATTTTATTTCTCAATGCATTTGAGAACGACCAACCATATAGTGTCGATTGATTCGCACATTATCAGTCACTTCAGACCCACAATGCTTTTCAAGTTAACAAGTGTATTTTTATTCATATGATGCAAGGAAGCATAATTGACAATGAACTAAAATTGAATCCACTTTTAAATGATTTTCTTTTGTATTTTCGAAGTTATAACTTACAGAAAAGTTTTTACATTAAAAATTATTAAATTCAATTTAAAGAAAAATGTCTTATTTGAATTACATATGAGGAATAAAAAAGTTAAAACTTTTTTCTTATATGGAATTATGAAATTACAAGGGGTTGAAAACTCTACAAGTGGTAAAAAATAACCTATGATAGCAGTTACTGTATATTAGCATATAATTGTGATTTCTTTAACTTTTACGACCGATGGAATTAGCAAAGAAAAATTGTATCATTTTGAATTATTCCATATTAAATTTTATCTCCAATAAGTTTCTATTCGTATTCCTGAATTTGAAAGACTCGTGTTGTGAGTTGTAAGCTGAGTTATTTGTTCAGATGGAATCTAGGAATTTTTTTTTCTCAAAAAGTTACGTATTTGTGCGGGGAATATTTTTAGGAATGAGCATGGATTGAGATTTTTTTTATCCTCAACATTCGAACAAACAATAAAAAGAGCATAAAATTGGGATTGAAAGACCTGAAAAATTTCTACATGGCGCGTTGAAAACTCGTTGAGGTCACGGCGATCGACTGTCGTGAAAACCCACGCTATACCGTTTCCCAGCGGCGAAAGGTCAGCAAGTGACGAAGAATGTTCTATTGTTTTAGGAACAAATGGTTCGAGGAGGGGCATTCACATTTTACTAAAATTTAGAGGGAAAACAATTTTGGAACTTATGTCTGCGTAATTTTCAGAACTTTGGATGAATAGGCAAAGTGAGGAGCTATGAAAAAAGTGTAGAACCTTGCAAAAGTTATCTACATTCGTTGTGTTGAAGACAAAATCTGGAGGAAGATAGAGTCGCGATTGATACCGTGTGAAAGTAAAGTCGGAAATCGAAAAGTATCTCACGATGGAACGGAAGGGTCGAAGAGCACAAAGATAATGATTGCTAGACACTAAATGGTAGCAGGAACCCACCAATCATGACAGGCAAGTCAGAAGCACGGAGAATAGTGGAAGATTGAAAGTAACTGAGAGAAAAGACGTCCCTTGATAAGAGTCATAATCCTACAGCGCATTTCGGAAGGAAACGCCATCGCGGCGTGTAATTAAACAAAAATGACTGCGCGTGCTTGTCGAACCTGAACCTCGGGGGCTTAGTGTTTGATAGTTGGGTTTGAAAATATGTATGGCATGTTACAGATGTGCCATAACCATAATTAAGCGTGAATACTGGACAAAATCTACCAAAATTTTCTTGAAGTTGATAAGGGTCACAGGAAGGTCAACAATTTGAGTTTAAATCATTTGGAGAGAAGTCTTAGACTTGGAATGGGCAAATTGAGTTATTGAAATATAAATGTTTGTTGCAGCTGATCAGTCGGAAGTAATCTGATTAACTTGCTGGAAAATATTGGAATGTGCAACTGTGGGAGCCTACTCATGAAGTGAAATATGTATATTATAAAGCAGCTATAATTTCAACTCACATACAGAGTAATTCACGAAGCAATTCAAGTTATATTATAAAAGGGAACAGAACAATAACCCACTAGGAACTACCTGTCTTTTCAACGGCGAATAATAAATATTAGAGTTTGCAACGGTTCAGCACGCCTCAATGACGTGATCGACAGCACGGAACATGGACTGAAATATGAGATAGAACCAAAGTGAGTGACTGATCTTAGTGGTAGTGTGAAGTGCTGCTGTGTGATGGATGAAATATTTGCCGTCGTGTAGTACGTCTCGTTTAGTAGTTTTATTTTTTTCTGTAATATGAATGTGTGACATAAAAATCTACGGTATTCATGTGTAATATTTTAATACCTCGTGTTCGTGGATTTGACCTTGCGCGCTATCATATATTCTTACGACGATAGAGTATGTTGTTAGTAACGGTGTCTTTAGAGTGAATAAATCGACCAGTGATTCTTTAATCATTCATACAAGTTAAAAGCAGCAGTTGATTTGATCAATTCTTATATTAGATGAGCATAGGACGCAGAATTCCTGGTTAGCCTCAACATTACCATCTTCAGTTGAGTGTTTTAGTTCGAGTTTGACATTTTAGAAACGTGCAGAATTTGTATACCCTTCAGAAAAATGAAAAAATTATTAACACTAGATAAACCCGTTAAATCTGTTGGTAAGTCAAAGATGAAGACAACAAGTTTTGAGTGTTTTAGGATCGACCATTGGCGAACATGAGATTAAAAACTGTACATTTACAGGTTGCTGTGGTTCGAATTCTTTTTGGAAAAAATGTATCAAAAATATATATATTATATCTCATTAAGTTAAAGGGCTGTGACATCCCCATTCATAAGGCATTGCATAGCTAGCGGAAGTTATCGGGACAGGACCTTGAATTAATGCTATCTTTGAAAATTGTTGTGATTGCTCAACAAAATGTAGAGTAAAATATATCTGAGAACTTCGATCTTCTAATCGATGAGTATTTTGATCTAAATCATGAGGTACAAGATGAAAAAAGAATTGTACCTGAAGCGTCATGAATATAAAGTCGAAAAATATAATATCATTCTTGGAATTTATATAGTTTGCTCATCAAATTCTCCTTAAATTAAAAAAAATTACAAATCACTCAATCATGAAATCAAACGTGTGAAAAACTGAGCATTATCTAATGATCAATTCCCATCTCTATCATTCATCACCGTACTATTTAAAATTGAACAGACAAGCAATTCACTTATTTACACTTACTCATCTTGCTTGTAATTTTCTTGTTGATTTGAAATTCCGAATTAAAAAAATTTGGGCTACTCTACGCGGAAAGTATTTAATTTCCACAAGTTCCAAAACAAAGCAGCTCATAACAAATTGCTTTACTAACTTCAAATTCACCGCTATTGCTAACTAAAAAAAACATGCTCGTGTCTCTTTTGAATTAAATGAGGTGATGCACTTGGCAAATTGGCTTCAGATGATGCAACTGCACTTGCATTTTATCGGACTAAGTCTCTATTCAACATTTTAACCACAGCGTAAACGGCGGCTACCGCGTACTTTGGTGTGATGCCATGGAAGCTGATGGGATTAAAGCCGTTCATAGAATTTGACCAAACTTTATAGGGAAGCATCGGGTTATTATCGAATTCGTCATCGTAGACATTTTGAAGATTAAATTTTATTCACCGAATACGTATATTCATCATCAAAAAATGTTGCGCGTTGCATTTCAATTTAATAATATTTTAGATCAATTTTATTCATAGCACTGCGTAATATGTACACTTCAAATTAATTTCCTTCAAAATGAATTCATTCGTTTTCTAAATCACTCTCTAGGAACCGTAAATTTTATTCGACGTGTACGTGAAGCTGCTTGAAATAGTTTTCAAACGTTAAAAGAAATTGGCTGCTCAGAAATTTTTAATTTGTCAAATTTAATCCATTTGAATTTATTTTTATTTTACTCAGCAGTTCCAGTAAAATATTACTCACATATTAATTGCAAGCGTTAGACCTTATGCCTACATCCATGATAAAAATGGGACTATTTGTTGTCCGTGAGACCATTAACTGCAAATTGAATCAACAGAGCAAACATCATAAGCTGACATGCAGCCGATTCATTTAATAAGCAACCCTAAAACTAACCGAGTGGTTCCTTTCGGAAATCCATACTTAAGCATTTTACAGGGGTGCATTGTACTGATACGTACGTGTTTGTGCTAAACTTTCACTATGCACTGTAAGGATAATATTCCGAAAGTGTTTCAATTCCCTACACCATGGATTAAACGCTACCGTATTTAAGGGCTTTGCATATAGTGTGCCGTCATTTTTCTCATTTCGCCTTACAAAGAATTGTTGCGTGATACAGTGCATTTGAAAATAGTACTCAGACGCGATTGTTTGAACGATTTGCAAAGAGAAGGTCAGCGTTCAACGCAATAGTTGGGTGCTGAGCTACAGTTTATGGGTCTCGTGAGAAGTTATAAAGTCTATTGAGTAAAATAAATTTCAAGCTCGGATAAAACAGCAGTGGACTGGGATCTGGGCATGACTCACTGTTGTATTGGCTTGAATACTATGCCATGTCATTATAATTCGAAGCCTTGATCGAGCGTGAACATGACATGTGACGATTCTATCGATTCGTTTTGAACTTTTCAAGAAAGGCCGGACGGAAATGAACAACTGGTGGTGTTGGTGAGAAATTTTTGTTGGTCTAATGATTCTTTCTAAATAGAATATGAATGCCTAGTGTTCAGGAAATGAATTCAGATTATATTGTTGGAGAGTCGTCTTGTAGCTCTGTCATCTCATCTAAGGCCGCCGTCACAAGGAGACCAAACGGTAACGTTTCATTATGATTGTCTACAGTCAGCGGTATCAATCGGTCTGTCCAGGGCCACGAAACGGTCACAAACTAAGGCTGAAATTTGACCGTTTCGTCGCGCTGGACAGACCGATTGGTACCGCTGACTGTATACAATTATGACGAAACGTTACCATTTGGTCTTCGTGTGACAGCGGCCTTAATCAGGAAAATACTGACCGGAACTGTGGCATCAAAAAGCTATTCCTTTGGATTTAGTTTTAGTTGTATACTGTTCGCAGTTTGTCTGCTCGCTTTTAGTGATGCTGTTGTCCCCTGGGGCAGTTACTGCAGGATTCGGTGCTGAATGTGTGTGATTAAAAACGTAAATTTTTTCCATATGACAAGCCTTTTTCAGTGGTTAATTATTGCATTGTCATTCAGTAATGAGAACCTAACAACATGGACCCGTCTATCGCAAATGAGGGAAGTGATATCATTGCATTTTCGTTGACTGACCAAATTTGTGTAAAAGGGTAATCATCTAGATTGATGAATCTCGTCAGTTAATACCTATTTTGTTGCTAAATTTGCACCAAATTTTATCAAATCATAGAATCAAACGGCAAACAATGCATTCTATCCTAAAAAATACGTTTTATGCAGACGTTGAAAGCAGGGCTAAATGGAGTTAAACATGCATTTCTAGTGTTTCCTAGTCCTCTAGATAAAATTAGTGAAAAATTTTTAATCCCTTGCAATGAGCGTACAGAAAATAATTCATAGTACTACCAGGAGAGTATATTTACATTTAATTTTTTTCTGAGTAATTTTACATTTAATACAGTCAAAATAATGCAGCTCAAATGATCAACCATAACAAAAAAGCTAGCAATTACTTAGTTTATTGTTATCCCTAATTATTAGCATTCAGGTGTTATCATGACCTGGTCTTTCAGCAAACATACTCACGTTTCAGCTCATACGATCTTCCTGGAGAGGCCATCAACGTCACCACGAGTAGAAATGCAATCCTCAATGTTCTCCTCAGCAAGGAACATCTTTGCGAAGAACATCTGTCGCGTGAGTTTACTAATTTTCTTGTGCAATCCCGAACCCCAGAGGTTGTCGTAAACAATTGGTAAAATAATAATACATTTCTGATGAGAGCGTATGCCGATGTTATAATTGCTTCCTGCGCACCGTGGGCACGTTGCGGAATTTTCTTCTTGGTCTCTATTGTAGAATTTTCCCCGTAAATATCTGTGTTTCTCAAGCAATGAAAATATTTCAACAGTACGTTCTTATAAATCCTGGTTTTTGCACCACCGTCTAAAAATTGCGTTTGTTTCAGCGATTTTCCAGAAGTTGTCACCATTTTGCATCAAATGAAATTGTTCTCGTCGCACAATTTCTCCCGTGAAAATTGACTCACACTCCTCACTCCTCAATTACTCAGCTGAGCTTCATTTCAATTTGCATACCAGAAACAAAGATAATTTGGGACATCTTGACATACCGTTCAGGTGTGCACAGCTAATCACATTAATATTGAGTACTGCAGTGGAACTTCTAGTCACGAATGTAAAATAGAGTACGTACGATTTGCACGAACGATTCCTGAAAAGAATGTTTTGCGACGGTCAAAAAAGACAAAATATCTACTTCGTATTTTGTATAGAAGTCACCTAAGAATCAGATTTTTAATATATGGCTTTCACAGGTTAATTAGTAGGCTTTTAATTCGGTTTAATTGCGATTTAATGTGCATGGTTTAATTTCTGAATTTGCGAATAAAATTTAATGATTTTAGTATTCAAACAGCATGAAAACAAATCATTCTTATGATTTCCCCTACTTCTTTGACATACATTATAAATTTGAGGAATTCTAACTTCGTTAATTGGAAAAGTAGAATAACTTCTCTTTTATATGAAAGATCTTGCACAATTAACTTATTCCTAAGCGAAAATATGTTAATATATCACATTACATGACAGCTGCAAATGCAAAAATGCTCTTTTGACTGCAAACGGTAAGTTGGTGTCTCATGTCAGCATGCAATAATTTCCATTTTAATTATTTTAGAGCCTGCTGATGCGAATAACAAATTTTTCTCTGCCCATTTACGCGCCTTGTTTCATTGCGCCGATGCAGGAGCACTGACTGACAATTCAGGCGTTAATATTAAAATAATTTACACGAATTTCTGTGCACGTAAAAAGCTCCACATCTGCTGCGTTCACGTTGTAGAATTCAAAATATTCATGAACACGTTTTCTACTCCTCTTGATTGATGCTCATGGCGTTAAGAATCAAAGAAAGATTCGTTTATTTACGAACCGTAAAATAGAATTCCGCTAATGAAATAAGTGTTGAGTCAAATATTTAAGCCATCTTTTTCATGGCATTAAGGCTAATAGAAATAAATCAGGTCAAGATTTCGTCTTTCAGAAGCGTGTTGCAGCAAGGTGTGTCAATATCAAGCACAGGTGAAATGTGTTTTGTCGAAGTTTCTGCTCTTACACATGTACAATTATGAAATAAAATCTGCGAAACCACTAAAAATTATGCCATAAACTGTGTGAGCATTGTCTTCTTTGATTGATGTGTAATTGAGGTCCTTGTATTCATCATTTCAAAGTTTCTCTAGGTATTGCTTAATGGAGGTAGCTTACAAATGCATTTTTCCCCAAGCAAGAAATTAAATTTACTTTATTTGATGTTGGGCAGGAACTGTCGTACAGGAAATGTTAACACTTGAAACCTGTAAGAATTGTCCCTGAAGAATTACCAAACCTTTTTTCTCAAGAAATTTCCCAGAAAAATACCGGGCTTAGTTAAAAAAGTCGTGTTTGTTTCTTCAGCGTCCTTCACAAATTTCAGTTGTGCAGAATGATTAATTGTATAAATATTGAAGAGATGTAAAAATGTTAGGCAGAAGAAGCAATGATGCGCATGCAGTTGAGAAACTCTAAAATTATAGCACAAAGTTACCACACAGTCGAGTAAAGGTCTTAGAAACATGGTCTCAAGGGACTTGGTCACTGCGATTTTTATTCAATCTACTCTTGACATGAGCCGCGTGAAAACATTTTTTTTTGTTTATTAACATCACGTGAGACCAATGAGTGCCGAGGTCACCAAATTTATACTATTATGGGTCAACGAACAAAAAACTTAATTGCCAGAGTGTCAAATTTTCCATGCAGAAAATATTTACGTCTAGAGGCAGTCAAAAGAAGGCCCGAACCATAAATGGCTGTACCAGCAGTAAAACACGAGTCAGTACCGTTGCTGCTTTAGACAATCCAGGACCAATTTTTGTATGTTCAATCGAGAATGTAAATGAAAATAGCTATAGCAAGGATAATGCCTTTTGGCCAAGAAATTGATTCTGTTCAGAAGATGGGAAATGAACAATCATGGTGCGTGTTGGGAAGACCACACCTGTCGTTGTATAAAAAAAATACTCAAGATTCATACCTGACAAAAATTGCGCATTTATTCGCTCTCTCGTAAAAATATTCAAGATTTATTCGTACTCGTTGTAATACAACGTTCCGAGTATTCCGATTCCAAGGCAGATGAAGAATTTTAGGAACCTGTCAAAATCAATCACGAACTACTTTGAAATACAGCACAATTTCTTCTCATTTGATGGCTGTTCCGGTTTTTTGATCAGCTTTGTTCTTTTGCGTGGGTATATTCTTGCTCTGTATTTTTTTAAACATCTAAAATCGTTTCGATGGACAAATTTTTTTATTCCATGGGAATTGTGTTTCAGGATTGACGGAGATTATATTATCAACCAACTTGGAGATTTAGACTTTGCGTTGCCAACACCTCATTATATGTAGTTAATGCGGTATAGATACACTTTAAATTATTCCCAAATTACGACAGCAATGAGTTCGTCATAAAATGATAGTAAAGGTAGTTGATTTAAAAATCATTTTAATAAGTGAACGTTTCGTCTTCAAGCTCAAGACATTATAAACACCTGTAAAAGCGAATTGAATACAGAAAATACAACACAGCTGAAAGACAAAAAGAATACAACCTAAAAACTCCAAAAAAAGGGAATGAAGAGATTAAACGACAAGTATTTTTTAAGAATCAGGCTATTTCTAACTAGAATGATGACAACATTGAATTTAGAGCTGGTTCCAATTGTTTAATGTAAAGAGATTCTAGTATATGTAGGTCGTTTTTATTTATTTTTTAATCAGCTATCTTTCCTATCATTTTTATTTTAAAACTGGCAAGAGTGTTCCAACCTAATTTAATCATAAGTTCATCATGTTCGATACTTAAGAAGCAAATCAGGAAAATATATTTTCACCAAAAATAGCGAAAAGCGTACAGTTTCATAACAAAAAGCAAGTTGTTCGGAATAGCTAAAATGAACCGTTACATACCAAAGTGCTCTGGATCTTTGGTTGAGACTTTTTAAAATTCACAGTAGATTTAAAGTCCGATACGCTCACAAATTCTGGATACCTGACATTTCTCCCTACTGTTATTGATGGAAAAGCGACCTTCGTGTTTGTACCATGAACACTTGTGTTTTTCACGACCCATTTCAACCGAGTCTAACTTTTTTCGCCGGAGCATGCATGTTTTTCGCCGCCCAAGCGATTAAATTGCTTAGGCGGCGAAAAACATGCATTCTTCAGCGAAAAAGTTAGACTTGAAAGCGAAGAAAATGTTGAATGTGGCTCGAAAAACGGTGGGGGCTTTTGATCGATATCTAAGTTATTTGAAATATTTGATTTTTCACGTGAACTTTTCATTTATTTTAGGTAAACATTGTATGTTGCTCCGGTAATTCTCAACTACGGGACTTAAGTGTGGGGCAAAAAACGTTAATAATTCGTTGAATAAAAATACTGCTTGATCTAAGTTTTACAATTCCCACACCTTAGATTTGAGAGTAATTTGTATTAATGAAGTTTAAACAATTCGGGACCAATTAATGGACAAAAAGTGATGAATTTCACAATCGCTGAATGTTACTAAGCGTACTTAAACCTCCGTTAATTATTCAGAGAAATAATATTTTGCCACATCAGCTAACGCTCGCCCCTTGAAATCCTGCTTCCTGTAGGGTTAATTCCTTATGGAATTCAAATACCGCGTAAAAAGCTTCAACACAGATGATCTCATCGTACATGCGTCATGGGGGACATATAGCAGAGTGTAAACATTTTCATTTGTCTCTTTTGCTAATAAAAGATTTTTTGTTTTAAGGTACGTTACTCACCTACAGTACGCATTAATGATTAAGATAGTTACACACGTTGCTGAAGTAACGTACTGTGAATATTATATCAGCGGAAGAATAAAGTTTGCGTTATGGCGACTTCAAAATAATTAACGACGGTAATAACCGTCCAATGTTTCACTTGTCATTTCTTCTTACATGCAGCAGTGAATCAAAAGGTATGCAACATTTATATGCACTGCTGTATGTGAGAAGATTTGACAAGTGAAACAATGTATCTGATATGTACTTAAAAACTGTAAACAAAACCCTAAAATCTTCAAGACTGAAGGATTGAAATCATATCACTACGAAAAAAAGCTCAAGTTGTTCTCCTCGAATTCATGTATCACACACATTCAGCTTGGATCCTATTTAAGGATTCGTGTTTCCATCGAACTATACATAAAATTTCTCGCGAGCAAACATTTTCAGGATCGCAAATCCACACTAAAACGTGAAGAGTCTAAACGTGAAGAATGGTTGCCAAATCGCGGATCGCAATCGAGCTTCTGAAAAGCTCGAAGGGTGAGAGAAATGAGACCTGGTCGAAGAAATGATCGGATATAAAATCGCTTATAATGACAGAAAGCTAGGGCGTCCCGAGGGAGAAACTCGTCATTGAGAATTTGTGAAGCAAATATCGCAAGGGAAGCGAGTGAGGAAGTTGAGTGTAAAAATTCAACACCGTATGCTGTCAGGCCTTCGACTGGCCCTGACATGTTGCATGCCCAGAAGCAATTATTACGAGCTGTAAAGGCTCAGTCGTGTTATGCAGTGGTCTATTATTACGAGCTTTCAAGGCTTACAAATAATGCAGGCTGTTTAAAAGCCTTGGTGCAGTTAAAAGGGTTATAAATAAAGCTGTAGTATCAAAGATAAAAGAGATTCGGATGTTATCGTAAACTTAAGTCGCCTGAGTGAACTTATGATGACTTGGAGTTTATTCTCGCGAAGGCAATGCGAATCTCCAACTTATGGGTAGTTTTTGCGAAATTTTATGGACGCTCGTGTCAAAAGAAATAAGCTTTAAAAGAACGTTTTTGGGTAAGAAGTAAACTTTATTTTTATGATTCCTTTCACATTTTCGACAGGATTTCTGCAGTTGATCTTAAATGTAGTGATGAAATGTCCGCGAAAAACGATTGCAATTTGCCTTGCGCCTGATATAGAATACATGGTAGCAGCATCGCCCCGTTATTTTACTTTTGTGTTCATGTGTTGCATTGTTTGTTCGTGAATGGAAACGTAATGGCGGCAGTTAATTATGAACTGCATGCAAATATTTCCGCGCCATCCTGGCAAATTCCGCAGCTGAACTAAATTGCACAATTGGCTCAACATTACTAGGCAGGGCAAATACTAAACTAACACACACAGTTATAATCAACAAACATTCATTCACGGGGTGGAACGAATATGAAATTAGTATTACACATTTTTGGCGCAGTTCTGGCCAAAGATAAGCTAGAGCTCGTTAGTGAAATCTAGTAACCTCGAAAATTGAAGCTAGATCTTGATGGCTGGAATAAACTGAGGACCGTAGCTGACCAAACTGCCATGCTCATAGCGAACGGCGAGCGCTGCTGTTGCTCCCATAACCGTTATTAGCGCTCCAATTGCACTGTCCCGGTGACTGACCGAACGTCGGGTCAAAAAGCGAGTGTTGTTTCACGCGTTCTAGATAAGAGATTTTTTTCGTCAACGACCTTTTGTGCTTTACCCAAAGTTTTTCCTTCATTGGCAAACTTTGTGACGTGGAACTGCATTGGTAAACATGGAAAGATTTTTCAGTGGGATTTTACATAAATTCTGCTTTATTATAAATAAAAGTGTCAATATACACGTCATAAATCTCATTATTTATTTAGGAAAGTTAATAAATAAAAATTTCTGAACGTTTCGACCTCCAGGGTCATTATCAACCTGAAAACAAGTAGGAAAAGCTAGTCACGACTCAAATTTACATCAATCATGAAAGAAGAAAGCAAAAACAAACAAAAAATACATGAAAGAAACTAAATTAAAATGTTCAGTATTAAAATTACGTTAGTAGTAGAAGAAAGGCAGATTGCATATCATTTAAAACAGGTTTTTCTTTCCAAATGTGGAGAGATTCTTAAATGCGGAGGTTTATTTGGTTTGATGCAGCGGAAATTACTCTAAAATCACGTAATCTAACAGGAATGTCGCACTTCTCTGCAAGAGAGCGGACTGAGGAGTAGGAAGGTGTGGAAAGTAACTGATTAGTTCTGAAACTCCTGCCGGCATGCTTGTCTAGGGCCTACCGTGTGTGTTCTTCATTTGAAGCTGTGCATAGGGAATTTGAATTTTTGAGTTTTTTTTTAGCAAAAATGGCTTTCCTTCACCACTAGTTGATTCTTGTGTTGAGAACTTTTTGAACCAAAAATTTTTTACCGATGTCTCTTCACCTACCGCTCCTAAAAAGGAACTATTTTTCTCGTTTCCGTTCTTCGGTCACCAATCGGAGAAACTTTAAAAAAGACCTTGTCATTCTTCTTTCGAAACATTTTCCGCAGATTGATTTCAAATTAATATTAGTCAATACGTATAAAATACGATCATTTTCAATTATAAAGATAAAACTCCTTAAGGTATGCTCTCATCCGTGACTTACAAATATAGTTGCGCACAGTGTGCGTCTGAGTACGTGGGCTCGACCACTCGAGCCCTTAGTATTCGTGTTGCAGAGCATGCCGGCAGGAGTTTCAGAACTAATCAGTTACTTTCCACACCTTCCCACTCCTCAGTCCGCTCTCATGCAGAGAAGTGCGACATTCCTGTTAGATTAGGTGATTTTAGAGTAATTTCCGCTGCATTAAACCAAATAAACCTCCGCATTTTAGAATCTTTCCACATTTGGAAAGAAAAACCTGTTTTAAATGATATGCAATCTGCCTTTCCTCTACTACTAACGTAATTTTAATACTGAACATTCTAATTTAGTTTCTTTCATGTTTTTTTTGTTTGTATTTGCTTTCTTCTTTCATGATTGATGTAAATTTGAGTCGTGACTAGTTTTTCCTACTTGTTTTCAGGTTGATAAAGACCCTGGAGGTCGAAACGTTCAGAAATTTTTATTCATTGACTTTCCTAAATAAATAATGAGATTTAAGACGTGGATCTTGGCACTTTTATTTATAATTCGAATTTGCACAGAGCAAACCACTTATACATATCCATTTCTGCTTTGTTATTTTATACGGGTAAATAATCAGCATGAATTTTTCCTCAATATTATAAGATTTTTCAACTTATTTTGATAAAAATAATTCTGCAATTGCATTACCATAGAAGTACAAGGAAAGCATGTTAGAAAATTATGTTATATTTTCTCAATAGTTATTGCTACCGATTTCGTAGCACTTTGCGAATCATTATACGCACAAAATTCTTGTGATCGTGACCCGTCAAAATATACTGACAAGTTATCACAGATCCAGTGAATTTGGAAAACGTCCAATGCTTAGCTCTGCAGTAAATGACTAATCCCCTAATTTTAACCCATATTTCAATACTGATTTATTAAAGGCCTGCGGTAAACTTTATTTCCGAACTTTAAATTATCGATCACATTTTTCTAACACTGCTAAGCATGGAACATCATGCGCCTTGAGTGAAATTAGGTGATAATTACAATTACCCTGTTGAAGTTGAAGTTAAAAGATAGGCTAGCTAATTCCTATCTACAGTGCCAGGTACATCATGCCACACAGCGTAGGTCGAAGCAAAATTGAACTACGAATTCTGAGGTTTTTCCATTCCTTCACTCGCCTTTATTATTCTGGCCGAGACACTTCCGCCTATATAACGTGCACACCAGCATTGAACCACTCCAAGTTAAGGTTTTGGAAGTACAAATGCTGCTCGATTATCATGACTTAAATATACGCCTAAGGTGGGCAAACATGGACCTGAAAGTTACATGGCAGATAACAGTGCTAACTGACGTCGGTGCTACACCGGTAGAATTTGCTCTATTTCGTCTTGTGTAGGTTCAAGGTAGCCTGCAAGTAGCTGAGCGCTTGCTCTATATGGGGACGAGTTCTTCAAGCTTGTAGGTCAAGCGTTCTTGATTTTAACATGAGGAAATAGGCAATAGAAGACGGAAAGTACGAACAGACAACCATAGTGGATTCTCATAATTCTCCATATATTTTGCAATTGAAATTTTATTATTGCTCGATAAATGGCACAAAATCCATGCAATCTAGCAACTAAGTTACTTACACAGCAATGGAGGTCTGCTTATATTATGTTCATTGCCGAAATTGAAACTCTATCTTTAGCCAGTGAGACCCCATTTACAGCCATAAAAATGCTGTCGGGCGTTAGTAAAGGTACAGACCCGTGCGTCCGATTTATCGTGGTCGTTGAAGTGATATTTAAGCTTCGATCTCCATGTGGCAGATTCATGCTCCACGCCACGTAGCGGTCGTTAGTTCAATTACGCGTGGAGTGAGATCTACGAGGCTTTAGATGAGGACAAACTAGCATCATTTGCGTCTGGAAATGTTCAACGGAGACATAGCTGTTGAGAAACTCCACAACTCTGTTCTGAAAGCCCCTACGCATTACATTTATGACAAATTACATGGAAATGACTTGGAGGTTTATTAGAAATGTTTTGGATAATAACTTTATTTGTTGGTGAACGAAAGTAGGTTGATGTCTCTATTGAAAACGGTAATGGGAGTTTATGATGAAGATTGATAGGCGTGTGATGAATACCAGTCTTCGAATAATTTATAAGTGTGAAATTTGAAATTATTCAAGTTTTTCTTTTGACAGTAGTCACACAGCATTAAAACAGGCATAGTACGCCAGGCCTCACGTAAAAATCGTTTGTTATAATTACAGTAATGACTCATTTAGCGTTTCATCATTAGAAGCCCGACTCAGAAAATCGGGCGCTCAAGAGTTTGAATTTTTCAGTCGTGTTGAAAAACAAATTAGGACATGTATGGTGAAAGACCCAACACCATCAAATATATTCTCTGAGACCGGTATATTTGTAAAACAAAAAGATATTTGATAACTGCCGAAATGCTGCTAACGGTATGAAAGCTCTTTCTGCAGTACCTTTCAGTTATTCGCGTTCCAATGAATATTCGTGGAAATTGTTAAGTGTTCATTTTAACACGTAAGAAAACTGATGAACACCCAATTTAATACCACCCAAACGGCGCACAGCTATTCGCTGTTCATTAAATGACGTTGAACTTTATGAAAACAGATGTATTTTTGAGCGATAGGTACGAGTAATAATAGTTTAATTTCAGCATTAAACGCAACTAAGCGCTTCTAAAACAAAAACGCTGTTTTGCCTACGGAATGCATTTATTACCTATATTGATGATCGCAAGAGATCAATGAAGAAGTAAATTTCATCAACTTCGTCAGGGCCTATCAATTTCTAGAAAATTGGATCGGCTCTTTGAAAGCTATCTCATTGGTACCCATAAATAAATTAAAGTCAGCTTCTGTATAGACGCTACTTTAGACTGGATGAATAATTTGGAAGATGGTTCGGTGGCTGGTTTCCGTGACTCAGTGCTTAGGCGCAATGGAAGTCGTCTTGTCTGACCGATTACTGGCACTGACAGGAACATATGTTGGCTGGCTGAGTGAAAAGTGAATAGTAAAAGTAATGGGGACATGTTTTTGCAATTACAGGGAAACGCGAATAGTGTAAATAATAATGACCTATGTTTGCTATTAAAGTGATACGTGAATAGTTACATTAATGGTGACCTTGTGTTTGTTGGAAGAGTGAAACGAGAAAAGTAAAAGTCACGGTGAAACGTGTTCGCTGTTATAGTGTAACTTGAATAGTAACACGAACAGTGACGTGCGTTTGCTGTTTTAATAGAACAAGCACGTTACGAGTTAGTGGGAAGTGTTTGCTGCTAAGTGGGTCGTGAATCGAAGCAGCAATTACTGCATAATGTCTTTGCTGTTATAGTGAAAGGTAAATAGTTACAGTAATAGTGGCATGTCTTTGCTGTTATAGTGAAACCCTGAGTAGTAGGAATATTAGTGACATGTGTTTACTAGCGCCCCAGTGACTCAAATGTGATAATGTAGTAGACAATTAGCAATTAAATTCCCATTAACCTTTTTAATCTCATGATTTTTAAAACAACGAACATTGTTGAGTATGTTGCCAGTATTGAATGTCAAGTACAGCCCTTAGTGCATCTTTCATTCATTTAAGCTCAAGGTATTTCAAGTAAACTTCTAACTCACTTTGTCCGGAGCAGCTCTGATTTCACGTTCTCTTCTAAATCATAACTCATTCTATTCAACACGCTCACAATCCACATATTGCCCCAAAATTCTAAAATTCTGAATGTGTAGAAATCGTGCAAAACCATGAGTTGAAGTACCAAAATTCTGAGTGGGTCATTGCTTTTTACTGCTCATTGTCTGAGAAAACGCATGGAATTTATGGTCCCTAATCAGAGAGAAATTTAACTCGTGCAGCTACTGAGTGAAGCAAACTCTTCAAATGAATGATACGTGGTCTTTACTTTGCAGAATTTTGCCTAGTTTTGTTCTCTTCAAGGAGAAGACATTGGTTTCCTTGTTCGTGAAGTCTTTATTATTAAGATTTTCTTAGGATATTTCACGGGATTATACTTTTGTCAAATATTCTATCATTTTGTGTCTTTCTACAGTTCTAGAACACGATTAGATGAAAAATTTAAAAAAATTTTGCCTACTTTTCTAATAGAGACAGGGATCAGAATTTAGTGAAAATTTCGGATGCATTGCTCGGATAATATTATCATTATTTGATACCTGTTTTGTCCCAGGTTCATTCTGCTCCCAAACATCTATGTTGGGTTAGCTGCCTTGTGAACTAATAATGGAAGGTTGCTCCACCTGGTAATAGTTCTATACTGGATATAAATGCTGATATACGTTTATCAACATCGTACGTTTTACAGTTTTCAGTTCCCAGCCACAAGTACTTTTCAGCATTGGTTAAATTTCTGTTGAATTGGAACGTGGAATAACAACGCTCATAACTCACTTGAAATACGACAAAAAAAAAGAGAGTGAAAAAAATAAGAGTTCTCAAAGAATGTTCCTGCCAGTCCTCTTTCCTTTGAAGAATGAAGCACCTGAGAAAGACACAAATATTCACTACCTGCGCTAAAGGCAAAACTACTCAGCTGCAAAACATGACTCGGAATGTCATTAAACTTCAATGCATAATCCATATTCAAATGATCTCTGCAGCAAACGTTCATTGCATATTTCCCCGGCATGAAGCCCGCTGACGTTCGTCAGAAGTAACATAAAAACATTTCAAATTACGCAAAGACACAAGAGCTGAGTGCATGCAGACTGCACTTGCTAGTACTTACTTGAGCAAAAACGTTGACTTATGTTTAGCATTGAAATTTTTTGCCCCGGAGAAACTAACATGGTATTTATGAATAGTTTGTTGGTTGACCACGTGGCAAAAGAAAAAAATTCGTTATTTGAGTTTTAATCAGCTGCGCTTTAGGAACTGGCTCACGTGAACATCTTGAACTAAATTAATTTTATGAGCTAAATAACTTAACACAGTGAATCATGGTATAAGAAGCTGCAAATTTTTCAGCGTTGCACACATTTCCCTTGAGGGCGGTTAGTTGAATATCCAGTGCATTTGTAGTGCCGATTTCGTTTTCTATAAGACCCTTGTTGTAGAAACAGAGTGTGGCGTAAAAAAATTAGTCTATGAGACATGCAAAGATAACTTGTGTCAACTCCCCTCAGGGGGATTCAACTATTGTTTCTATGAGAATTTGCGCTCCCAGGGGGATTATGTGAGGTCCTAAGCTAAAGGTTAGGTGAGCCTTATTTTTGTTGAAATAGAATAGGTTTGTTTTTTGTTACGGACCATCTTTTGTGGGATCACTGCTGTCCTGTTTTTCAGCACCTACTACTTTCTCCTTCAACTTTTTTCATGTTTCATGAACTTATTTCTTACCTTACTGTTTCTACGTATCTTGTGCAGAGATTCCGCGCTCCCTTAACTCCTTAGAAAATGGTCCCTTCGTCCTTCCTCTCTTTGAACATATTTGGCGGGGTAAACGGAGGCTAACACTTTCTTATAATCTATCAATCAATCAACTATTGTCAATTAAAGTCTCATCGAAGTTTCAAAGAATTGACAGAAATGTTGATTCAGATGTAGTAAAAAAATTTATTCTTTCTCTGCGAGCCTTGTCGTAGAATCAAAGTATTAGATAAAACCGTTTCACCCATAGTACAGACAGGGCTGTTTTTCTTCTCGAAAAAGCACAGAGGCGATAGAGCTGAATAGTCTCCGATCCAAAATTTGCGAAACATCTGTACCTAGCTGAAAAATACAGAACATTTTCAGGAATGTTTTTTTAAACGAAATCGAACATGGAACTCCTAATAACCGAACGTGCAAGTTATTCAGGCGGTTTTTGAATTTTATAAGAAAGGAAGAGATTTGGAAAGATGTTCGCGGAAAATCACATTATTCTATACCTAGATTGAAAATAAATCCCTTAGTTTTAACACGTCGACAATGAAA
>JACJUY010003286.1:38058-88975 GCA_014220935.1 Platorchestia sp. MABIK | reverse complement strand
CAAATCACATTAAACTCCATGCAAACCATGAAGGACATAATTTTACCTCTTAACTTTTCACTACTTGCACACTACCCACATCACAAACAATCAAGAACTCTTTCTGTTGAGAAGTTTTCGTCAGAAACAGTTTAAAAAAAAAAATTGTGCAAAAATTGATCCCGTGATTGGAACTTGAGAAGGGTAATAATTTAGATGAAGTTTTGTTACATCTCCACACGAGTCCTGATCTCAATAAACGTGATTGATGCATCATAGCTTTTGCATTCAATAAGGCAAAATGACCCTAGACAATATCTTTCCACTGTACCGGAAAATCACGCATGTGAAAAGTCGCAACTTGAGAGATAAGAAATGTAAATCCGATTGCATCGATTCTTTAAAGGAATTTTTAAGAATTAATGAACTCTATATTTTGTTTGATTGATCTTGTACTCTGCAGAATAAAAAAGTTATATTTTAAAACCTGTAGAGGTATGGTCAAATCATTTTAAATTTTCAGTGTTAGTAAACTGCACGTGGACTGCTTGTTGTTTCTTTCCGAAGTTTCATGACCATATTTGTATTGAATCAAAAATTTTGTGTTATGGATAAGACTCATGAATTTTATTCATGTTTACATGTTGTTGTTAAATCTAAACAAATAAGAAATTTAGTTGTGATTCAAACTACGGGAATTTAAATTTTAACTTTCACTCCAGCTCTAGTTATATGTTGGAATCATCCTCCAAAACAACGATTTCATTAATATTATGCAAACATTAAAAAGAGCAGGCGGTGGTAGTTGCTCAATTTCTGGCACAATAAATTGTCCTTAAACAAAACTACAGCCGACTTTTTCAGTGACCTGGTAAGTTGTTAAAAAATTCAGCAACTGTATCTCAGCGCCGAAGTTTCCTTTCAAATATTTAATAACTGGAAATTGGCGGCTTTTTTAGCGGTTATTTTTTTACATGAGTTCAGGACTTCGCGGCGAAACTTCGGAACTCAACTGGTCTCTTCTTTGCTTTCTACACTGGAAGTAAAAAATTTCAGAGAATTAGATTAGTTAGAATTGCAGCAGGGGTTGTGGTAAAACCCTGGTTTTCCATTTTCCTGTTTGTATTCAGAGTGAACTAGAAAACTTTAGTATTGAAGTTACCTCCATCCCTATTTTATGAGAGAAATTAAAGTTTCACTGCTTTCACTCAACGCTTTGTATTACCTTTGTATTACTTTGCCAGTTCAATGCCTTTTATCTTGATAATGATAGCGNCTTTCAAATATTTAATAACTGGAAATTGGCGGTTTTTTTAGCGGTTATTTTTATACATGAGTTCAGGACTTCGCGGCGAAACTTCGGACCTCAACTGGTCTCTTCTTTGCTTTCTGCACTGGAAGTAAAAAATTTCAGAGAATTAGATTAGTTAGAATTGCAGCAGGGGTTGTGGTAAAACCCTGGTGTTCCATGTTCCTGTTTGTATTCAGAGTGAACAAGAAAACTTTAGAA
The DNA here is from genome assembly GCA_014220935.1 of Platorchestia sp. MABIK. Taxonomy (NCBI): domain Eukaryota; kingdom Metazoa; phylum Arthropoda; class Malacostraca; order Amphipoda; family Talitridae; genus Platorchestia; species Platorchestia sp. MABIK. Next base: position 87,486 of record JACJUY010003286.1, on the reverse strand, counting down.
TTGAAGTTACCTCCATCCGTATTTTATCAGAGAAATTAAAGCTTCACTGCTTCCACGCAACGCTTTGTATTACCTTTGTATTACTAGTTTTCATCGTTTGAGAGTTTTGCCAGCCAGTTCAATGCCTTTTATCTTGATAATGATAGCGAACAGTGAAACTTCCCGGATCATAAAGTTGAAGTTGTTCTGAAACTTGCGATGATTTAGATGGAAGCTCCAAGTGAACAATTCAAAAACACTTTTTGATGTTCAGTTTCTATATTGAAATAGTATCTGAAGTTTTAATTAATTTTATTTGGAATACAAAAGAACCGAATATGAAATTTCTTAAACACAGTATCAACGTTAAAAAAAGGTTTGAAAAATTCGATTTGCCTCTTTGTATAATCGGTGAGAAAGTCAATAGTTAAGTTAGAGCAGGTAAAAATAATAGCAAATATTACAACACACCAGTACAAATTTCCCTCTAGCGAGAACTTGTGAGAATTTATCAAAGTTTCACCATGCAAAAGTCTCTGGAAATGATTTCAGTATTAGAGTATTTAGTTATCGTATTCGAGTATTAGTTATGAGGAACATCTTCCCCTCTAATTTGCTGTACACTTTGAAACTAGTATTGAAGCATCATAGATCTGAGACCAGTTGGGAGAGGGGATCTGGGACAGGACTGTGGGCCACCGCATTGAACTGATTACGGGCGATTATTCTATTTCAATATAACGTCCTAATTTTTCCTCGTAGAACACATTGTTTTTTAGACTTGAAGAGCAAAACTAACTCATCAAAGTGTTTCACTCTAAAACTAACTCGCATTAAAAATTAAAATTTGCCCTAGGCTCAGTGACGAACTTGAAATTTAATTGTTTTTAGTAGTTATATGAAGAAGAATAAAAGTCATAGGGTTATTTGGAATAAATTGCAAGTATTATTAGAGATAATTTAATGAAATGGATATTGAGTGGCAAAATTTCTTCGATTAGAATCATGTTTTCCATCGAGATGCTCTGTTAATATTAGAAAAGAAATGAAAATATGTGTTCAGTAAATTTGTTTACAACGCTTTGTCATTTTTCAGCCAATTTCTTGTTCCAAAAATTATGGAAGATTTTAACCTTAATAGAGAAAATAATTCTTATTAAGGAGTATGTACCAAACATCGGTCGTGTGCTTCTTATGTGTTTCAAATCCATCTAATCAGTCATTGTTTTCTTTTAAAAGTTGATGGCAACAAAATTTAAATCGCAGGTAAGTAATTCGTAGGATGAATGAACTGAATGCGTTCAAAAATACTTACTAGTCTATTTCAACGTCAAATTTTCAAAATGAACGGATGTTTGACTTTGAACTTTAATTCAAACTAGATCACGAGTGTTACTTAATTTCTGCGAGTTTATCTTGGCTGTGTCAAGACTTAGTACGGAAGTCTTCCAAAAGAGATTATATTTGGAAAATTCCATGATTGGTTTCGCTTTACATTTGTCCGTGCTGTAAAATATGATGGAAATACACGGCCTTAGCTTTTGTACGCAACGTTCTCATGAAGCTGAGATTGCTATAGTGTAGGTGAATATCACTGCCTCCGAAAATGTATAGGTCTTTATTCATTCACGCTGTTTATTTATATGTTGTATTACTTATTCCCTTATTTAAGTATTTATGCATTTGATTATTTATGTATTTGCCCATTGTTTGTTTATTATTCCTATACTTTATTTTTGTTGTTTGCTACGCTAAAAAATGACGTGTACTGGTATGATGGGCATTGCAATCATGTGAAATTAAAAAGACAGGGAAGGTTTCAAGGTTTCATGATCTCAATGTAGGAGTATGAATTTACGCTTTATAATAGTCATGAGCACGAATTTGTATTAAAACATCTATCGCGATGCATCAACACGAATTTGTATTAAAACATCTATCGCGATGCATCAACGTAGTAAATAAAATCAGCGCCACGAAAACTCTCACGCGAACTTTTCAAATGATAAAGAATGATAAACTTTCCTCGAGGGAAAAGTTATCCTAAGAAAAAAGTAGGAATGAAAAGAAATAAGTTAGTTTGAACATGAACACCTGAAATAAAAATAAACAAATTCGTCTGTCTCAAGTCAATAAGGAGATTAAAAAAGTGAAAAAATGTGAATAGCCACAGATCAGCAGTGAAATATGCAAAAAATTGGCTTATAAATGATTAACATTTGATTTCCGAGTGCAGCTAGTGAGTTAACAAGAATTCGAGTCGAAAACATTGTCCTGGAATACATAGGAACTGTGCAACGAATCAAAAAAATATTAGCATTAGCACCTTCGTAAAATGCAATTCAATTTTCTTGAACTGTGCTTGTCACAAAGTTGACAACGAGTGTCGCGGGTCAATCTACAGTCAATCTGGTGAAAATACAATGGTGAAAACTACTTTAAGAGCATTATGCAAATATTTTCAGGTGTATTTATTTCTTGCAGTATCAAAATGAGAATAATTTTCAGTGTCTAAAGCTAGTCTGACGTTACATTCACAGTTTTTGAAACACCATAAAAAAATTCACTCATATCTCGGTTAGTTGCTGGAGACCATAACAAGCACTAAAAATCCTGTGTCGCGCTATGTTTTGGTCTATTTTAGAGCGAAACCCTCCTTGCGGCTGTCATTATCGTTTTATGCGTGCACGATTCTCGTCAGCTACGTTGCACTGGCAGCCTGTATTTGGGGTGGCATGCATAAGTCGTACCCTGCAATTGTGGCCACACAAGCCAGACATTGCAGTGCCTCGCTTCGATGCAGACCTCAGCACTTCCGTGTTGTCAAGACGAGGGTTCAGCTAAGGTAGCGTGTCATCTGGCCCGAAGATTGGTCAATTCCCTGCAAACCGCAACGCACTTCGCCTGCTGATGGCTGGTTTCACGTAATGTGCCTCATTGCAATGCAAAGCGGAAGCATTAAAGTGGCATCGTAAGTGCAGCGAATGTCTTTGGCATAAGCACTTAGTATACGACAATTGCACTGCTTGCGACTAGGTCCTTTCTATGTCTTTCTTGACCTCCTTGTTGGAGTCCCGAGGCTTTACAGTGGAAGGAGTCTCTTTTATTTCGTGGATCTTGCGTAAACTGTTACGTGAAGCATGAGGAATGCTCTGAAAATATTTCGACCAATTTATAAAATCGTAAATTTTCTAGTTTAGCCCAAAGTATTTTGGAGAGTAAAATCTTTTTTTCATGACTCCTTTCGAGATTCATTGAAGTTGTTTTAGCTTTTCTTGCTAAGGCATAGAGAGAGCATTGCCATTGATTTATACAACCAACATTCGTCAACTTGACGACAAATTAACTGAGCAAAAAATCAAAGGTAATTACTTGCAGCAACCGGAAATGTTCGCTTAATGAAAAACCATTTTTTGCATTTCGAAGGTGGCATGGCGCTTATCATCGTTCAACTTACCTCCTTCAAATAATTGTACTTATTTAACCGAGCAAAAATCGGAAACTCGCTTTATGTTTTGCCAATATTTTAGATTTAACCAAACTTAATTAGTAAAAACACCTCGTCTGTACGTAAAAAGCCTACTTCACATGGAGGTGTATTGAATCGTGTGCTGATGAAATTGTTCCAGTCCTGCACAAGGTGGCATTTGATTTTCAAATTCAAGCGTAAGTGCCAAAGAATACGATTTAAATCATTTTCCTTTAATTATTCTGAACCCCTCGAATTTTTGCAATTCATTGCTCTTCGTCGTTGATTCAGAAAACCTTGCATTGGGTAAAACCTCGCATTCTTACAGAGTTTCCCTAGCTATAATTTTACTCGGAAATTCATACGCGTAGATGCAAATTCATACAGTGGCATTTTTTAACGGAACTTGTTTTACTCAAGTACTGCAACAAATTTTGAGTGATTTAAGTATTAGTATTAAAGTATCACTTACTGCGTTTGCATATCACATTTGAAAAATTGATGCATCGCCTCAAAAAAGTAATGTCCAGCAAGCGAAGAACGAATTTTTAATTAATTTTGTATTAGGATACATTCGTTGGAACAAGATGAGAATAACGAACATAGAATCTGAATTAGTTTAGCAGAAACATTTTTCGGCATACGACGCAGTTCTCCAAGAAAATAAGAAACCAGAACAAACAAACTTGCGAGCGCGATCGCCCCAAAACAACTGAAACTAAAAATTACCACTAGATTATCGGTCTTCTAATTGACCTTATTTTATTTAGTATTTAAAGTATAAATACAGAATAAACATTAGATTTCAAACCGAAACTCGTATCAAAGATAACGAAAACGAAGGATTAAACTGTATTTTCTTTTCGCTTCTTGAGAAGACGATGACATTTCAAAAGAACCAAAAAGATCAGCAGGTGCAGCAGCTGGGGTATTTAATGACGATTGATTCTTCCTAAGGAAGAACAAACAATTTTAGTTCAAGAAAGTAAGCGATTAGTTTAAACTTCTTTACTTTCGTTTATGGTGCAAAATTCATCACGTACTCACGTTATTTATGCCGAAGAAGAGCCCTATGGCTTGTAGAGTTTTAATTAAGAGGAAATCAGTAAGAAGTACAAGGCCAGTGTAGGCTCGCGATCATTAAGGTTACAAATTGCGCTGATCTACTTTCTCAGTAAAATGGCCCTACGGCACGGTTACTGTTTAAGGTTAAATGGCCCTAAGGCACGATTTAGGTTTGATGTTAAGGGGCCCTAAGGCACGGTTGAAGTTTGAGGTTAAGGGGCCCTAAGGTACGGTTAAGGTTTATTAAGCTGCCCTCGGGCATCGTTAAGGTTTAAGATTGCAACGTCATCAGGGCAAAACCCTGAAGGTCATCTACCGTGCGGTACTAGAACTATAAACTGGACTGGTCAGAAGCTCAAACACGCAAAACTATAAATTATCAAAATGAATAAAAACAGCACCGTTTAGACCAAAACTTGAAACAAATGAAAGAGAAAAGGCTTAATTGCTGCCGAGTTCTGCCTGACTGCGTTACTATCTTGATGATGAAAACCAAGTCCGAAGTAAAAAACGATGATACTGAGACGTCATCCTGAGACGCTCTAAATTTTCCTTCACTTTTGATCGATTAGGTATGACGATAAAATTCAAATACACAGTCTTTTTTAATATATGAGTGAGAAAAGTTCAGAGTTAGATCAAATCATTGTTCTCTCATCATAAGGAGATACTCCTTCATGATACATCGTCAAGAAACTAAGCTCATGTACAGGTCAATGTTATGCTCGGGTTGAAATTTCTGGAGACAAAACCTGTAGAAAGTGATACATAAAAAAATGTGAGATATCTTTGAAAATTGGTTTTGATTTATGCTCTTCACAAAATAGAGCAAAACGCAGTATCCATAAGCTCAAACTTATTTAAATTTTGCAAAGTGAGATGCTCGTGTGTAAAGCTTTTGAAAATCGATCAGTGTAAATAACAAACGAATATGTTTGTAAATTTAAACGGTTTGAATGCTGAGATTCCAGTTTAAATTAAAAACTTGCTCACAAGTGCAAGTAAAATAAAACATTTCCTTCAAAGGTGTGGCTGTACAAACTTACCCAAGGTGTCAGGCCTGCCCTACATTTCCGCACTCACAAATGACAAAAACAACTACAGTGCTGCACCGAGTCGGGTAAAAAGTAAGTATTGGGAAACTTCTGAGTGAGAGATGCCATTTTATTTCCGTGTAATTCCTGCTGATTCTCGTGACTGCGTTGAGAACCCATGCACCTCGACAGTATGAAGCGATTCTTTTGTATGAGAATGGAGAAATGAGACTCAGGTACGTCAGATGTGAGTACTAGTTATTTGTCTTTATATATTCAGAGGGTGACACGTACCACCTACGCTCCCGGACCAATAAAAAATTGTTTATCCGAGCACCATTAAAATTCCGTTAGTAGTTTTCATATTCAGTTGATCTTTCTCTGCATTTTTTCAAGATTAATTTCTATGTCTTGAAGTTTGTTAAACGTTTCAATAACGTAAATCAAGCAGCCTAACTCATTTCAAACGTGATCGCTGGCCAGGCTTTCTTTTAAACCCGGCCTGATGAAAAAACAGCACAGATTTTCACAGAATCAATAAAGGTATTTTTAAAGGCTACAATCTACCCGCTAAATATGTATCGCACCTACTACAAACATCAGAGAGACGTTAAAAATAAATGTACATTGGAAATACGATAGCTACGCTAATTCATCACTTGACAAGTTTGGAGAGCATAAGCCTAGAAAACGTCAAATTGTTTTAGAGTAGCCACCGTTCAATGAAGAAGTTAACGAGGAAAACCCATTCCCTGACATGACAGAAGACTAGTAAGCACTTAAGTTTTCTCCAACGATTCCTGTGAAGATTGTTTGACGTGAGCTGAAGAAAATGAAATTAAACGCAGTTGTAGATCCATCAAAAAGCTATTCGTGTTAGCGCATAATCACAAAACAAACGTCTGTTGTTTGCCACCAGACACGAAAGTGGACTGTCAAGGACGGCAAGATTGTTAGTGTTCGATAACTCAAGGCTCACCCAGCCACTTCCGGAGCGAAGGGAGAATTAAAGTGTGGCGAGATCCTCATAGAGCAATCGATTCATCTTGAATCTTCCCCACAGTAGCAGGAGTCGTGAGATGTTGCGGGATAATTTGTTTTGCGTGAATTGGGACTGTTGAATTAAATTGAATCTTCGATACGTAGTAATTATTGAGGTTACTGAATTATGTGCAAATCGTGAATGTAACAAGGTTTATACGTCTATGGAATTTCTCTTTTGCAGGGCAACGAGATGTCTCTGGTCTGTAACGCTCCAGTTCTTATTGGTGAAATTGTCCAAATTTTGTTTTTGGAGGGTTGGAAATGCCGCCAAAATCTCCAGACCTGAATGATATTGGGACTTTATCAGACGAGCTTCAGAGGAACCTGTACCTCTTCGTCACTTTCTTCCTTAATCAATATTTTCCATTTTAATTTTGTAGTTAAAATTTGAGCGCCAAAATAATATAGAAAAAAAACAAGGCCTGATAGAATTAAAACTCTAAATTGATCTGAAAATACACTGATTGTGATGGGGAAATTTTTTGAGGAAAGCCACTTTTAACACTTTGCAGTTACTCTTCAGTCTGAAAGTTTCAACTTATTTCGGTACTTCCACCATGCTGTTCTTTAAATGACCTTGCGACTTGTTATTGAAAATAACACTGTTGATGAATCAGAAATGTTGAAAAAGATTGCATTTGCATCTCGTCAATGCTTACAAGAATGCATGTTTGATAAAGTACACACATATTTAAGTGTCAAACGGAGAACCAAAATCGTGAAATAAATAAATCGAGTGGAATCATAATCCATGAACACAGTCATGTTCATCGATGTAGTGAGGGATTCAACAAAATAAAACACAAGACTGAAAAAAACGGGAGAAACACTGGCTTATCAAACTATCTTATTTCACCGAGAACCTGAACTGAAAATTGATATCATTCAAAATCCACAGCTTACACGAGATATTAAATCATCCACTGGACCACGGCAGAGCGACTCATATTATTTTGGGTTGTTTTCTTTTGCCCCGTGGTTCTGGCTATGTTATGCAGGCCCGGAAGACAGGATTACTGATTAGAGCAAGGAATAATGCTGTGCTTATTGTGCTGCAGAATTGATGCCCATGAGTGTGACTTACACTTCTTCCATACATGCAGTGTAACCTGTTTTTCGTTCTGTGCAACGAAGGGTTGTAGTTGTAGTTATTATTGTACTTGATTGGCAGTAGTCGCAATCACAATGCTGAAATGGTAATATAAGTACTGATTTGATAGCAGTAACGATGTCAGTGAAATGATAACTGTAGTAACGATGCAACTGAGTTGGTAGTATTAGAAAAAACACTAAATCAATGATAAAAATACTGAATTTGTGTTCATCGAAAAAAAAGCTGAATTAAAGGGCGGTGATAATAGCTGTGTTGATAATAGCATAATATGACATTGAATTGATGAGTTATAGGAGCATCGTATTCTACAATTTACATGTTATTTTTACCCTGTTGCCTTGCGTGCTTGTCATTTTTCAATGAGGGAACTGCAGCAACCCGAAAATGAGCAACTCGGCTCATTTCTGATCTTATATTCCACTCCGCTTAGTAGCATATCTCCCGCGCAAATTTTCATCCTACTCAAATCGAACATTTCGGGCTCGTCGGGTTCGGTGCTGTTCTTATGTAGTTTTAGTAGTTAATTTCAGTTTGGATGCGTTCAGTTGGATCTTTTGATGCAAAAATATAGAATACTTTCCTTTAACTGCTCCTATGTTCGTACTATGAGCAGTTTCAAATCAAATTCCAAGCGTTGTAGAACTTGATACTCAGGCACAGAAATGAACATCTATCGTGAATCAAAGACGTGTAATTTACTGCAAAATTATTAAGGCAAAAATTAGCATTCACTATTACTGCTGAATTTTTAGAATTCAATTTTTGGACTATTCTTTACTTCCAGGAGTGTGGAAGAAGGTATTCGGGCTCAATAAAATGAAAAATTTCAATATCCTTTACAATAGGGTGAACTGTATTTATGAAACATGACGAGCAAATTATGAAAGATCAGCAAATATTAAGTACTCGCACGACATAAAAAATTTAATTTCACAGTCTCATTTTTTGATTACATGGCCTGATATTATATGGTTTGGTATTAATTATAGTATTAACTTTGAACCTATAATCACAACGAAACGAATGCGGGCATCCGTTGTCTATAAGTTTAGTTGTGTACAGTGTACATCTGGCTATGTCGGCATGACGACTTCGCCACTTTACATTAGGATTGCCCAGCATCGTGGAATTAGCTACCGAAGGGGAAGAATGTTAACCCAACCGCCTCACTCGTCTATTCGCCTTCATAGTGAACAGTGCTGCGATCGCATAGCAGAAGATGATTTTAAAATTTTACCTACTGCTCCGAATGAATTAAACTTGCGTATTTTAGAGTTCCTATACACAGCCAAAGAAAAGCCTTCTAAATAGTACAAGTAATTCGTTTCACATGCAAATCTATATGTAGATTTTTAATAATTGAAAACTTGTGTTCTCTAGATTTCACTGAATTTTTCTTTTCCAATTTTATTATTCTTTATAGATTGATTTACTGAGCATGGAGCTGGTCTCCGAAACGATTTACAGAGTGAATAGAAATTTTGTAGATATTTTATTCTAAAACCTTGTAAAGTCCTAATGAATATGATTTCAATATTAACAGCGTTCCTCGTTTATAAGTTTCTAAAGATAATTCGACTGAAGAAAAATGACTTGCCTGAAGTAATTACTAAGTCCTAACTCTTCAGATTGGCAAGTAGGCAATTTGCTGAAAGCAGAAGCGGTTGAATCTTCCTCAGATTCTACGATTTCAAGGTTCCTTTTAGTTCGTGTTCTAAGTCGCACAATTGTAATTTCTTTTCTTTACTTTTTTGAATGGAAATCTTGAGCCAATCGTTGTTGGTCAACCGAGTATTCTGAGCCCAAATCGAATTCTGGGCTCCTTTGTTCCTGTATTTCAGCCGACTCTGAGCAAAATTCCTTTTTATCGTTTCGTGAGCGTCATACGCCCGAGGTCATAATCTAGTTAAGGTTTATGCGGTGATCCGCTGCACTTCCTTTGATTGCAAAGCATCGTGTGCTGGCCAAGTTGATGTGATGTTCGCTCTAAGGCATTTACTGGCCCCAACTTCACCGGCAACTCAAATGCCTGACGACAATTGAATCATAGTTCGGGCTCCGTTAATGGGCTATTTAACAAAGTTATGGAGAAACTATACGGGAACCATCAAGGCTCATATTTTCATGGTGAATTCTTAGCGTTCAGTAAAAGCTCAGAATAATGCAGTGTCATAGCTTTTATGTCTTCCGTGATAGATTCAATAATGCTTGAAATAACACCTTATTGCTAACTTGGAGAAACAAATCACACTGCGGATTGAAGGTGTGGAATAATGCAGAAGATAAAGATTTCAAATAATTCATGCCGGGAAAAGCCAATTACGCACCACATGATGTGCCAAATTATTGAATACGACACGTAAAACACCGCAAAGTAAAATTCATTGTTGATTTATTATGAACAGACTCAACCACATGCAGTTCTATTCCCTGTTACAGAAAATATAAAACTTGGATAAATATAGGATATGTATAAGATACGTAACTTGAAAAATTCTGGTTCGTTTGTATGAATACTGCTTGATATTTCGTACATCATTTCGAGAAGTTTCTGACTATGAAGCTTCGAGAATTATACCTCAATCAATGCTCTCTTTCCTCTTTTAATGTGTGTGTTTAGACACAGCTTCTACGTTCACTTTCATGTTCATGTCTTTTTGTGATAGAGCATTTCCTGTAGAGGATTTAAAATGTACCGAAATTTCTGTAGTATTTATCTAATTTCTGCTATAAAAAGTACCGCATATTATTTAAATTATTGATGTTCAGCTGATTTTTTACGTAAAACGTCTGGCAAAAATTTTCCATAACATAAGATTATCAGTATTTCAGCTATGAGCTGAACGGTTGAAGATACCCATTCATTGTTTGTTTTTCATATATCTTCAATGAATATTGTAATTGTGGTAGCAATGGTTTTCAAGTGCAGTAATTTTTCTTTCAAACCCCTCGTAACATTTGACGTTCAACTATGAACTATAATTCGTCACAAGCAATCTCATATTTTAAAGTAAAAAATTAATTGAAGCATCAAATTTTTACAAAATAACCTCTCTGTAGAAAACCATCAAATATTTTCAATTGACCTCGATCTAAATAATCGTGATTAAATGAATAAAGCTTAATTTCTGTTTTTGAAGTCTCCCTTATGAAATAAATTTTAACAAATCTTTTGCAAGATTAAGATTACATTTTCTTCACAAGATAACATGCAGCACCTTCGAACTAGGCTGTTCAAAAAAGTCATTCGAACTTTTATTAATTACTTCTATTCCACAAACAGTCTCATAGTGCCCAACTCAGATCTGCGTAAATATTGACTCCCGTAAATAAAGTAACATTTCCAATAACCGCCAGACTCGCAGCACCAACATTCTGCGAGCCTAACTGCAGTCTGTAATGAGATCGACTTCCGATAGCTGTTGCTAACCTACCCGTGTGTTGAACTCAATGGCCTGTATTGTTACTTTTGCCAACGCAGTGAGAAGGGTGATGGAGAACTTCAACTCTGAGGCGCCAACGTACTCTGAGATTAGTTTTTTTTGTGCGACTATTCGCACAAAATTATAATTTATGAGATCATCCAAAAAGTTTTGGGTATAATATTATCACGATATTAACATATTCAGCAGCTACAATGGAGCGAAATGTGACCAGTATTTATGTTAACGATTTTAAAACCACTCTCAACATTATTCAGAAATTATTACTATTAAAAATAATCGTGCATTTAAGTTATACAAAAACAGCGGAATAATAAATTGAAAATTGTCGATGTTTTGTAAACAGAGCCGGAAACTTAAATTACTGAAAATATAATTAGGTGAATCATATCTGTCTCCTATTTTATGATGAATTAAATTCCTTGTTTAATTTACGAAGATTGAACATTTTCGCACTGGTAGCAATTGATTGCTGGCGATAAATATTACTTGTTTTAGTAATCTTAGTTTGTTACTAAACGTGATATTCTCATACCTCCTATATAAATAAAAAACATTTTGATACAAAGCTTTGTCAAACTAAATATTGAACCTGATTTCATTCTATTGTGAAGATTCATTTTAATGCATACTGTGCAGTCTGAAAACGAAAATTACAAAGCAGACAATTTTTCCCCAACTTATCATTATTTTCCCTATACGTACTTTTAAATGACGATTAAATTTGAAACAAGTTGATCAATTTGTCATGAATCAGTAATTTTTTTAACTACAAAGAACAAACTTGTATCAGTACATGAACAGTACAGAATTCTTTTTAAAGTTTTCGAGAAGGTAAGAATTCCTTGTGTGCGATGTGTAGGCAGATTGGAGATCCTCCCGTGCCTCTGTAGATGTGGAAGACAGTTGCCGAATGCTCCAATGCCAAGTTCATAAGCGGAAACTGTGGCGCCCTGACAGCCGCCCTAATGACGTGACACAAGCAGCCTTGACTTCCTGCCTTACGAGATATCTTGATTTTAGGACTCAAGTTTGAGGCAAAAGCAATTAAAAGATTCTTGATGCATCATAAACTCCTAAGTTTTCTCGGCAGCCACAATTTAAGAGACACCTTTATCGTCATGGTATAAGCGAAATGGAAGTGTATGTTGGTTGGTTTTGCTAACACAGGGCATGTACCGAAAAGCGTAACTCAGTTTCACTTAGGGGGAATATGACTCATGGGAGCAACATATTCATAAAATTCTTTGAGACGAAATGGATTGTCGTTGAACTTCGAAGGAAATTTGCATTTTGGTTGAATTAGCCTCGGAGCTCGTCAGTGTTGGGCACATCTTGAGAAAGCGATCGTAAATCACGAGCCGGGGCTTCGGGAAGATCGTAAATTGAAGCACGGAGTGAAATGTCTACTTCAACGACGAGTTTTTCGCCAAGGAAAGATTACTTGCACAATTACTTCTTGCGAGCAAATCCTGCCCATGAATCTTCATCCGCTATATTAAGCTAAGTTAAGGCTCTTGGATGAATTGGCAATATAATTTTCTTGAATTCAAGTTTCGAAGGCCCTTTAAAAGAACTCATAGACTTTAGGCACTTATGAATGAAAAAATGTTCAGTTAAAGAGTCATGTCAAATGTTACATGCTTTGGAAGCTTGCTCATGCACTACTCACTATTTCGATCAACGAAAACGAATTATTACTGAATAGGACAAACGTTGTGTTATTGTTTAAACTTTTGTTTGATGTTCAATTTCAGGAATAATCGTTCCCCTTTTGTGGTAAAATGTAACTGTGTGCCGATGGAAAAACTGTTTCTACAGTATTCTTAATGGTGAATCGGCATCAAAGACAAGCAACGTTTACGTCAGCAATGCCCATTGTCATTTCCTTTTCCTACGTCTTCTGTCCGAGTTGGAGAAAACTAAGGAAAATTCTTTCCAGATTCTGGAACGCTCAAGGAAACAAGTCATTTCATCTCGTACGAAGACTGGTTTCACGAGGTCTGTATCTCCTGAGTCATCTCTCAGAAGCTCGGAATCTTGGATGGAGAGTTATGACCTCCCCTATGGCCACATTTGCACGCAGAATCCGCAGTATACTCAAGGGAATTGACAAGACCCCATCTCATTCCTATCAAGATCAGGTTCGACAACGTGGCTTTCCACAGAGATTGGATGTTCGCACCGAGACAAAGGATAGCAGTGCCGTGATTTGGGTCTTGGGATTTGAAAACCAACTGTTAGTAGAACTCAACAAATGTGTCAACTCGTTATTTTTTTCGTTTTATCTTCTCGCGATAAAATTTTTCCTAGAGGGAGATGTAAAATTTCGTAGAGAAAGTTTGTATGATTTTTTACGTTTCAATGCTGTATTATACTTCGCGTACATATTTTTTGGGGGTTTACATGTGTTTGTCACGGGATCTTCAAACCCGTCATGAGAATAGAGTGTAAATTTTCATTTGAATGTTAATAGAAAGACTGTTACTATTTCCTAATTTTTGAAGACACCAGAGAATCATTAGCAGTGTAAAGCCTTATGAACTTGGAACTTATAGCGAATGATGAGTGAAGGTCATAATGCTAGTTTGAATTATTTGAATGTGTCTCAAATTATTGTAATTAGTATAATTCGGAAGAGTTTATTAGTAGCTCTATCTGTCAAACAGGTAATAGTGAACGTTAATAGTTTTGAAACACTTAACTCTATGCTTTGTACTTAAATTTGACACTCTTAACAGTAGGCTTTCATCATCACAAAGATATCAATCCGAATGATTAGAGATAAAACTTCATCAACAATGTCTCCATAATATGAACTGAAAATGATGACCCACAATACAAATTTGAGCAGTCCATTAAAAAAAATTGATTTATGAGCCAAAAGTAAATGTTAGTATCTTCGTATCAAAATACTTATATTAATTGCATTTTACCAGTCTCGATAGGATATTCATAAGATCTCAGAAAATATATTTGAAAGGAATTTATAATTTATGAACATACACAATTTTGAACCGGAATGCAAATCATGCACATTATTAGTCTTATATTCAGGAGCTTAATTAGAAGAAAGGTTCTTAAAATAAGTATAGAACTTTACAAAATCGAGAATTAAAGATCATGCAAATCAAATTTAATCAAGGGGATAACTGGCTTTTCTAAGACGAGATCTGAACTTTCAATGAGGAAAAATGGAGATGCGAGGTTGAAATGTAAGTGAAATTTTGAATTTTTTGGTTATCAGCAAGAAAAATATGAAGAAGTTAATGGAGTTTTAAGTTTCTGATGCAGGAATTTTGATAATTTTAATGCAAAAATGTGTGTCAGAAGAACAGTTTTATTCGTTAGTTTTCTCTTCACATCCGTTCAAATAAAAAATGTTTGTCAAAAACGAGAGTAAACAAACATTGAGGAAAAAAAACTAATGATTTTTCAAACGATGTGGTTGCGAGCTGCTTCGCTCAGAAAGAAAACACTGTCTTTTCTATTTGAATCTAACGAAGCAAACTTTAGAAGTTTTACCTTAAAAATGAGTGTACAGAGGATTAAAAAAACTCCCATGGTAAGTAATTTGAGAAGTTCAACTCTGATTAATTTTTCCGATTCTTTATAGCTAGCTTTGTGCTAACCAGGGAAAATTTTTTATTTTAAGAAAGGCTTTCTTTTTTACACACACAGTTTCTAAAAAAAATAATGAACAAAATGTATACCGTTTTTCAGTTTCTGTTTGTACTTTCAGTAGTACACTCGGTTTGCAATCCCTCTGTAGCAGCCCAAGCTACCGATCTCAAATCAGAAACATTTATTTCAAGAGTCTGTCGTTTGCCTAGATTCTTTACTAGGAGGGTATAATTTTTATACATAGGTGTTTTTGTTAATGGGTAATTAAATATAATCTAATTTAATATAAAGTAATATAATACAATATAATGTAGAATAATACAATGTGATATAATACAATATAACATAATATTAAATAATATAATATAATTTCACAGAATATAAAATGACATAATATAATGTAATTTAATATTATATACTATATTATAATATAATAAAATTAAACATGATGTAATATAATATAATATAATATAATATAATATAATTTAATGTAATATAATATACTATACTATAATATAATAAAATATAATATGATATAATATAATATAATGTAACATAATGAAATCTATATATTAATACGCTTAAAACTAAGTTCGTGGGTAACGCTCTACATCCAATAGGCTGGATAGGATAGGTAGGTTAGAATAGGTTGGGTTAGTTTACATGCATTGATACGTTTGACATTTTATCATGATAGGATAGGTAGGATAGGTTAAATTAGGTTAGGGTAAGATAAATACTATTTTTGATCATGTTTATCATTTTTTATATTATTTACAATTTTTTTTATCTAATTTTTTTGTTAATTTTTCTCAATTTGTTGATTTATTTTATATGGTAATATTTTCAATTTGTTGACTTTATTGATTGCAATTTGTTCATTTTTTATTTTTTTCAATATATTCAATATTTTTGTTTTATATTTTTTATAAATTTTAATTTTTTCATTTTTCCAATTTTTGCAATTTTTTAATTTGCTCAATTTTTTTAATTTTCCCAATTTTTTCATTTTTTCCAATTGTTTAATTTTTTCAAATTTTTTTTATTCAATTTTTCAATTTTTTCTAATTTTCACATTTTTTCAATTTTTTCATTTTTTCCAATTTTTCCATTTTTTCAAATTTTTTCATTTATTTCAAATTCTTAATTTTTTTCCAACTTTTCCATTATTGTCAAATTTTTTCAGTTTTTTCCAATTTTTTCATTTTTTAAATTTTTTCATTTATTTTTGCAATTTTTTCCTTTATTCCAATTTTTCCAATTAATTTTTTTCCCCATTCATACATTTATTTCCAATTTTTTCATTTTTCCCCATTTTTTATTTATTTCCAAATCTTTCATTTTCTTCCAATTTGTCCATTTTTTTCCAATTTTTTCATTTTTTTCCAATTTTTTCATTCTTTTCCAATTTATACATTTCTCTCCAATTTTTCATTTTTTTCAATTTTTTTATTTATTCATTTCTGTTTTATTTAATTATTTTTATAGTATGTTTATTTGTTATTATTTTTTGATTCCTTTCTTCAATTTTTTTTTCTAATATTTTTATTTGTGTATTTTTTTATTTATTTATCTTTTCAATTTTTCTTTAATTTTTAATTTCTATTTCATTTTTCTTTCATTTTTTTAAACTTAACATTGCACACAAATTTGATTTTAAATTACAGTAATTACTTCAGGAATCATTCCATATCAAACAATGCCAATAAAATTCATTTCCTTCATACTTTAATTAACTTCATATGCTTGGAAGTGAGTTAATTATTGAAACCGTGTAATCCACACAGATTTCTGATCATTTTTATGAAAGCGCCGTGACTCGTGGTATCGTGTCTACGAAGATACTATATATACGGTTACAAGCAGAATGGATAGGATTGGTTGGTATATGTTAGGTTAGCATGGGTTAGGTTAGAATATGTTATGTTAGAATCTCTTGGGTAATGTCTTCCGAATTTTTTCACGTGTCCAACCAGCTTAACAATGACATAAACAAACAAACAAACATCGGCATCTACAGATGCTTTATTTCCAATTCAAGCCTGATACATATCACCTTGTACATTGGTTTTTCAAATGCCTTATATTTAATACAAGGGTGTCATGACGCTTTTCCCCGGTCGAGACCGGTACCCATTTCAGACACTTGGGTAGAGTGGGGTATTGTGCTTAGAATTTTTTCTCCTATACCCAACGGAGAAAATCGCCACCAGAGCAGGGACTCGAACCCACGTTTCCCGCACGGAGTCGGGTCCGAAAGCTACACGGCTACGACGAGACATTGGTTAAGTTGAGTCAGGATAGGTAGGGTTAGGATAGGTCAAGTTAGGTTAGGTTAGGATAGGATAGGTAAGGTTAAGATAGTTAGCATGGGTTAGGTAATGTTGACGACATTTATTCACGGGTAAACGGTTTTTTTATGTCTGACAAATTATCAGGAAAGCTTCCATTAGCATAGGATAGGTTAGTGTATACATGTTGGAACAGGTTAAGTTAGAATTTTTGACCAAATTTTTTCACGAGTCCACCTAGCTTAGCAATGACATTGGTTAAAGTTCGGTTAGGATAGGTTAAAATATGTTAGGTTAGGATAGGTTAAAATATGTTAGGTTATGATGGGTTAAAATATGTTAGGTTAGGATAGGTCAAAGATGTGTCAGGTTAGGATAGGTTAAGGATATGTTAGGTTTTGATAGGTTAAATAATGTTGACTAAATTTTTTCATGGGACACGGTTTTTAACTTTTAACGTATTATGGGGATGGGTTCCGTTAGGATATTTTAGGTTTGGGTAGCATGGGTTAAAGAATGTTGACGGAATTTCTTCGCGGGTCCACGGTTTTTTATGTTTGACATATTATCAGGATCGGTTTGGTTAGGTGATGATGTTAGGTTAGGATAGGCTAGGTTAGCAAAAGTTCAGTAATGTTGATAAAATTTTTTCCCGGGTCCACGTTTTTATGTTTGACATTATCAGGTTAGGTTAGGTTAGAATATGTCATGTTAGAATTGGTGAGGTAATGTTGAATGTTGGCCGAATTTTATCACGAGTCAACCCAGCTGATGACATTGGTTAAAAGTTAGGGTAATATATGTTAGTTTAGGATACGTTAAGATAGGTTAGGAGATTTTGACGGAATTTTTATCATGGGTTCGCGGTTTTTAATGTTTGACATATTTTCAGGAACAGTTTGGATAGGATACGTTAGAACATGTTTGGATGGTTTGGTTAGAATAGGTTAGGTTGGAATTGGTAAGCCAATGATGACCGGGTCCACCTAACTGTGGGTTTGTCCGTGGAATTTCCACGGGTCCTACTAGTATAATATAATACAATATGGCATAATTTAATTTAACATAATACAATATAATGTAACACAGTATAACCTAATGAAACATAACATAATTTAAACTACGCCACCTAGCAGAAATTTCAATAATTCACGAGGAAGCCCGGTGCACGACGCAAACGCAGTCCTGCACGAAGGTCTTTGCCTTTTTCATTTTGAACTCTCCTTCTCGGCTCGTTGAAATACTAACTCCTTTTTCCTAACAAAGGAAGTTGCACCAATCGAGGCCGCAATATGATACCTTGTGTGCGCAACGTGAAAATGAACGCCACGGAGGTTCTTTTCAGGTACCCACCGAACTGAACTGAAACGAAATTTGAGCCTTGCACAAATGTCTAAAAAATGAATAAGTAAATATCAGTATGTAAAGCATATTACATCATTCAGCAGGTTCGTAAATTAAAAACTTATTCAGAGACGAATATTCTCCGTTGTAAAAGTGGTTTGCTTGATAGTCGTCGTAAATGAAAATGTGAACAAATATAATTTGCAGAAATGTGCTAACGTTATTTGGAAAAATTTATCTATCATCATCCGAAAGAAGTATACCAACAACAAATCAGAGGTCGATATTTTGGAGAGAAGCTTAGAAATTAGCATTAGCACAGAAAATTTCGAAATCGTCATGACTTATAGAATTTAGAATTTTCCACAAGGTTTGTGACAGATTTTTAACCCCTATTAACAATTTCCCTATCATTATTGATTTAGAGCGAGTTCTAACTTTTTTGACCACCCATGACCAATTTTTACGGTTGTGCCTCTGTAGAGAATGCCATGATAATAATTCATAATGTTTTTTGCATTGTTCACTAACGTGTGCAGTTCTTTAGCTACTGATTCAATTTAATCATGTTTTTAAAATTTATTTTGAGCTAGTGACAGTTATCAAGTTGTAGTGGTACAATGCTGTGAAATACCCGTGAGGTCACGCGTGAGTACACTACGTTATCACAGCTCATGAGCATTTCGTGATGAGAGATTGGGTTATAAAATTGAAAGAATATGTATTCATCTTCCTAACTTAAACATTAAAGTAACATTCAGGATTAATTTCATCTTTTTCGAAAAAGCAGACTGAAAAATATCAAAACAAATTGATTCATAAATAATGCATTAGGAACCCACAGAAGTTCTCAAGTAAAAAATGAAAGCAACGAATTAATGTGAATGATGCTAACATACGTGAATTCAGATTTGCATTTCGTGACACTGATTACTGACATTTATGCTAATAGCATGCTTTACTCAACTCTCTGGCCTGTGAGTTGTAAAGAAAAATCAATTTCTGTACTATTTGAGCGATTTTTTTCAAATTGTTGATGCGTGCCTAATGATTACTGGTTGCGGTTATGACATTCTACGCACATAATTATGCTCTCATACCTGAGATCCGCACACAAGATTTAGTCCCTGGATAGCTAAAACGAAAGATACGTTTCGCAAATAACTACACCTTTCTTATTGCATTCTTCGAAAAGGATATTCTGCAAATTTCCACAGTGAACGTCACCACGTTCTTGGATAACTAAAACTAATATGACTAATTAGTGATTCGTACACAGTTAACTCCGTTCTTATAGCATTCCACTGAAAGGATAATCTCCAAATTTCCACAATGAACGTCACCAAGTTGGGACCCTTCACGCCAGGCTGCATTTAGGAAAATATAGCGTCTGGAACGGAGCCGAGCACGCCTGGAGAGCAGCGCTTGCAGGCTCAGAGGGGCAGGATTAGCTCCATTTGAGTGGCGCTCGTTTTGCGAATACGAAATGGCCCCGAACGAACCAGGCTACCTCCTGAGCTCAGTTTGACGTACTTGAGTTTCGAAATTTTAATGGCCGCTCAAACAAAAGTTGCATTTACGGACTGAATTTGAAATTTTAAGGAAAAGGGAGCATGAGTGAGATTTCATGGGATTGTGGACCACGCTGAGCTGTTTTTGATGTATTTATGTTTTAGGGTTTAATGGCCGCTGTTACAAAGTTCAAAAATCGTTTATGGATACGTTTCGCAATTTTTGAATTAGCAAGGACAATGTGAATGCCCTAAGCATTCAGGTCATATTTAAAGCTGAATTTGATGTCTCAATGTTTTAACTCAATAGTACTTGATGGCAAAGAAGTCTGACATTGCATCTAGCAATATACCTTAGCTTATTTACTGCAACTGAGATGAGTGTAGACTTCAGATGTTATTAGTCAGGAGATGTGCCTAGTACATGTGTAAGCTGTTACTCTCTAGATGGTAGCAACGAACATTTTAGAGAAGCATAAAATTGAAAATAAAAAGCCAATTAAAGGAATTTTATGACAAAATTTTGTTGCTGTACGTGATAGTCGGTGGTTGTACACCGTAGTTGATGCATGGTCACTCAGTAGGCTGACGCCTCATACATTCCTTTTATAATGCTTTGTCGCGAAACGAAGGGGCGGGTTTCGACTCTCGTTTACTATAGAGGGATTGAAACCTAGATAGTCGAAGAGGAAAGGAAAATTTAAGAGAGGAAAATGCACAGAAGGAGAGAGGACAGAAAAGGCAGGAAAATAGAATAGCAGGAATAGCATGGCGTGCGTTACAAGTATACCTCAGTACGATCAGCATGGGATAATAGCGACAAAAATGGAAGAATTCAACAAGCTTTATTCTGCATACAAATTGAACACGTGAGTTAATGGGTGTGATTGATCACACAGAGAATGTTGAACAAAATGGCAAATAAAATTAGGCCAGAACAGAATGCAAATATAAAGTTCACGCTTGGATTATTGGCAAACAATTTAAAATGAAATGGCACATCAAATGAGAGAAATGAACACTGCGAATTATCAATGCGTGTTGTCGAACGACAAGTTATTTTAGCGTTGCACAAGAGGTTATGACATACCCAAGAGAATCATTAAGCACGACATAAGGATAACGCAAGAATAGTAAACCTTTGTCTCACCACAAGGCATTACAAATTAGAGCGCTTCGCACGGTGCCCGACGTAGCACCACTTGCAAAAAATTTGCCTAACCTTAAACGTGCTGAGGCTAAGGAAAACACAATACCCTTGACAATATAACACGAAGCACAATGTATTGGTAACATTCTTTAGGTATGACGCTTTTTCAGGGCACCTTTCAATGTGCTGTTTTGTTTTCAAACTTAGAAAACACTCTTTAGGTAGGACGCCATTTCGAGGCACTTTTCTATGTGTGGTTTTGTTGTCAAACTTGAACTTGTGATCACTACGTTGTGAGTTCGCAGTTTTTATCAGACACCCACACTCTTCTGTGATGCGCTGTTGGTGCCAATATAATACCGTTTCCACTTGGTGATTTGAATATTGGCTCAACGGGGTAAATAACGTGGGACTTACACTGATTTGAATGTTGGCTCAACGGGGTAAATAACGTGGGACTTACACTGATTTGAATGTTGGCTCAACGGGGTAAATAACGTGGGACTTACACTGATTTGAATATTGGCTCGACGGGGTAAATAACGTGGGACTTACACTGATTTGAATGTTGGCTCAACGGGGTAAATGACGTGGGACTTACACTGATTTGAATATTGGCTCAACGGGGTAAATAACGTGAGACTTACACTGATTTGAATATTGGCTCCACGGGGTAAATAACGTGAGACTTACACTTATTTGAATATTGGCTCAACGGGGCAAATAACGTGAGAATGTTGGCAAACTTGATGAATGTAGCCGCTCAGTAGCTGAATTTTTTGAACATCATCAAGGATTCAAGGCGCAAAACCCGGGTAGCTTTGAGATGAAGTTTCTAACACCACCTCCAACTTGTTTATATTGAGACGTGCTTATCGTTATAATTCAAAGCCTGGCAAAATTTACTTGCTGTAAGAGTTGAATTTTTTTCAATCGATATATTTCATCTATTCGTTCAATTTCCTGAAGTTAAATGTGAAGTTTTTGTTCCACGTGGATCATGGGCTCATTGATAGATTCTCATCGCTAAAAAATGGCAACAAAACTTTCATTGCCTAACCATCTTACTTGTTTATCCAGGCTATAAAGTGAATAGTCCGAGATGTTTTCGTTGAGAAATTTCGAATAGCATAATAGGTTATCATGTCAAGCTAAAGGTGTTAGATGTGTTGACCTGTGAAAATAACAGTGATATTTGAGCATTTAGGCATCATGCCGTCTTTCATCATAATGATAAAACTGTATTTTTTGAGGAACGTAAGTCGAAGATCAATGAAAAGAATTAGAGTTAACCTTATCGCATGCACACAAAATTGGAGTGAAACTTTTATTCTTTAGCAAACAATAAGGAACTGAGTGCACGATATCATTGATAACAACCTTAAATATAACTTCTTAATGAACGACGATTTAAGAAAAAAATGTTTGAGTACGCGTTTCAGTACACAGAATGATAAGTCAAAGTTTCTCAAAACACACTGAGAGACTCCTTCTTTCCGAGTGACTCAGCTATTTTGCCGCTAAAATAATACAAATTCTGATATTTATAGTCGTTAGCGACCACAACTACCGGTCATCCAGCAATAAAGTCCACTGCAATTAAGTCGCGTCTCGTAGACATATGCCCAGCACACGCACTGCGCTGCGTCACGCGACCAAACGCTGCTTGGCACAGACAAACTCGTGGTTAATTGCACTAGACAAATCAAGTACTCCGCTGCCTGCATATCACAGGCACATAGAAAACGACAGTCACCTCGAATGTAACCTTTACTCTTCCGCGCAAGCGTAGCCTAAATACAGGGTGTCCAGAAAATGTTTCGTTTCTTTCAAGCCCTGTGTTTCATTTTGGTGACGTTTTTCTTTATTTTTACGCTGAAAAAGAATGCTCCTTTTTTTCAGGATTATAAAGATATCTTATTTTCAGAATTAATGCGCTACACACGATTGAAAATGACTGGAAACGAAGGAAGGAATGTGCAGACATACTGGTAAAAGTGTTACAGAAATAGTGGTAGCGAATTCTCTCATGCGATCAATGGCCTCATTCTTCCCCAGACACGAGCCTCCCGAGTGGGAGGATGAGGTCTCGGCTTCTGTGCCAAAAATGCGAAAACGCAGAAATTGAAATAGAGGTCTCAGAATGGGACAAAATGCGACCACGTATAAGTCAATTTTACCTGCAGTTTTTGAGCGTTGTGATTCTGAGGGCAGCATTGGTCAATAATTTGCCAAATCAGTTGGTCGTACGCAAAATCAAAATTCGTAAAATTCATTTTTCTTGAATAAATAAATGAAAATCGACATGCCTCTGATAATTAGTGTCTCTCTAATTTTGTGTAATATTCATAATTTTGGTTCAATTTGGCAACTAGAGGTTTTTGAGCATTGCTATTTGATAAAATTGATCTTCAACTTGCTAACTAGATATTTTGACGGTCAAATTTGTTCTCAGGTTCTAAAAACTAGCTCATTTAAACATTATTGAGCCTAGATTCCTATTATTGTCGTTAAGAATTTAACATTGTGTCAAATATTCGAATTTAAACTCTAGATATCGAATTGATTTTTTAGAGACAGGAATTAAAAACTTTCTGGGAGCTCTCTGTCTGCGGCTGAAACGGAGGTTTGACCTGGTATTGACTTGACCAGGTATTGACTTGAAGAAGTATTGGCTTGACCGGGTATTGACTTAACCATGGTTAAGTCAATACATGGTCAAGCCATAACTTGCAAGTAATGGCTTGACCATGTATTGACTTGACCAGGCATTAGTTTGACCAGGTAATTAACTAGACCACGTTGTGGATTAACTAGAAATTGGTTTGACCAGGTATTGGCATGGCCAAGTAATGACTTGAACTTGCATTGGCTTGACCTACATAGTTTTGACTGTCCTAGTACTGACTTGACCAGGTGTCGACTTGACCAAGCATTGGCCTAACCAGATTTTGCTTTAACATGGTTTTGACTGGACCAGGCGTTGACTTGACGCAATGCGAGCTCACAATGAAAGTAAATAATGTCACATTGATCCCAAAGTCGTTCGGAGCACTCTTGACAAAATTCTAACATTCCAAAAAGGCTGACTTAATTCTGTAAAGAGGTGCAGGAGAAACAATTTGCACCTTTATACTCACTAGGTATACTGTTGATTGGTTGATCAAATCAATGCGTTTCTACAAACACTACATACAACGAACGCAAAGCTATGGTTTTCAAGAAAGCCCTTTTTAAAATTCGCACAAAATGTTCACATTTACCGAAGCCGAGCCACCATCTCTGAAAAGCTAGTAAAAAAAGTTTAGTCCTAGTAAGAAAACTAATCTCCCATAGTGGTCCACATTTCACTGATGAAGGAACGAATAACTGATAAATTCGAAATAACCTATTTCTGGATGATTAGTTTACCAAACTTCAATGGAAATGGTTTTATTAATAAAATTAATCATAAATACTGCAAGGAGAAAATGTAATTGTAAGGACATTGATATGGGCCAATTATTCATGCACGAGTGTGTAGAGGAGAAAAAGAAAGAAAGAGACAAAGTTTTTTTTCCACTTGTGTGCACAGGAAACCTGAAGCTAAATTATATCACGTAAACAATTTAACCAACAAGAAACAAATTTAATACACTTCATGCTAATGACAATAATCAAATGCAGCAAATGTACTTATAAATCGAAGAATACCTTAGTCTATCACACCACAGGTGGCAGCTCTGACGTTGTAGAAGGCAATGATCCAATTCGGGAAAACGCAGGTTACATGTCGGGTATAGGCAGTTATATTTTCTGAGTGGCCGATAGTACCTTGAAAACCACTCTCTACAGTTTGAAAAAATTTTGGAACGCGTAAGGAAGACGTGGCGTGAGAATTATGTTTTTTAGAGAAGATGAATGAGCATAAGCCGGCCAGCAGCGCTCTCTCCACGAAACCGCGCTGTGGGCTTTAATTCTCTAATTTTTCTTCTTGTTCACGTTACGATATTCGTTTGTACGGTACCATTACTTATTCATTTTGATTATTTTACAACTTTGCGTGTATGACCAGTACAGTTTTAGCACAGAAAATTGCCTCTAATACACAGCCTAAGGAGTTTGGGCCCATCATATACTGTATAGGAAAGCGAACTTGTCTAAGAAATACTTATCTCTTTTACATGCACATGGGCTACGAATTTCATTAACAGTTACTTGTCTAAAAATGCTCACTACTTAGACTTTCCTAAATGCTAATGTCAGTAGCTTGCCTAATTGCTACTTATGCATTAACCAAGTGAGGAGCGATTGCCATTTTAACTTGCCTAAACTTTCCAGTTGTGTTAGTGTATTTGCAATCGTAAGTTGTATTTTTCTATTGTTCAGGTTTGTCTTGGAGAATCATTTCTATCTGTACTATCGGAAAATTTTCAAAGGAATTAAATTCTAATTTCATTACGTTGACCTTTTATTAGTTAGAAGTCATCAATTATCATTAAAAAGTGGCCATGAACAACAACTATCAACGCCACACATATTTACTTGTTCCCCAGGGCTCTTTTGCGTTAAAAACATTTGCGTAATACTGCGAAATAAAAATATACTATGGAATAAAATATATCAAATAAATAAATAATACTATACTCTACTCTATACTATATTATATACTACTATACAAATAAATAATATGCTATAAAATTTATTATACTCAAATAAAATATAAAATATAAATAAAAATACTGTGAAAAAAAGTTTTAATAAGGCCCATTGTTGATTAATTGGAAGACGAAAATAATCAAAAGTGAACCGTAAAACCATATCGAAATCTTTGCGTTCTACAGTTAGATGACCGCTTCGAGCAGCAGATCTCGAAAAACTTGAATAAAATCAACACTGCCGCACGAGTCTAGAGTACAGTAAGAGTAAAACCACTTCTGCCAGCTAGCCGAAGATCTACGGAGGCCAACGACTTGAGCCAAGGATGTAGATCCCGGAAAGAAAGAACGGCAAATTACTTTTCGTAATGTTAGCCATCGGAAAGAAATTCCAGCGGAGGAAGTTTTAACCAGATGGGCATCAAGATTTCCAACAGGTCTTTGAGTATGAAGAAATATTGCTTGAGAGGGCAGAAAACGGATACTACCAACCGACTACCACGTCCAAGATGAAATTGAATGAAACCAAATATTTCCTTTTCATTTGACATAATTCCCTTGGGTGACAGAAGGAAATTACTGAAAATACAATCTGTGGGGTAAAGATATACCGCGATGTTTCGCGCCACGTGCCGAGCACGATATACTATGTCTGTTCCAGTTTATGGAGCCGAAGCATGGATGGTAAAATAGAATTCACTACGAAGCGAGATGTGAAAATCGTTACGAACCCTCCTGCTGTCTAGTATGTTCAAAAAAGACCACTCAGAACTTTTTCTGAACTGCTTCAGCGTAAAAATAAGCGCTGTGGAAGTTCAACACCGTACATGGCTTTGTCTCATTAATTAGGTTCAGGGTTTCAGGCGAGTGCATGGTACAGAAGTATACAGAGCTCAACTCGAATAGAACCTGCTCAACAATTCAAGTGCAATTTGCTGTCAGTCACTAATAACTTTAAAAACGATCCCAAAGTTTTATTCAGAGTGCTAAAAGTATCAATCTGATAATGGGTCATTGCGTTACAAACCTCACGAGTGTGAACCAGACTTGAACTCAATTTTCATTATCACATGACTTCACGCAAGCACTTGTCTGTTAGATGAAAGAAGCCACATTTTCTCAAGTCATCACAGTATTTCCTGTGGGATTAGAAAAAGAATTATACAGATTACCATTTCCGTTCTCATTGATATGTATCTCACTTGCCAGTTATTATCTCCCCTGATGGAGTTTAGTACCCTCACGTAGCGTCAGTTCCCGGAACAACAACAGCTTTAACGTAAAAAAGAATAAGGTAAAAGTTTGCCAAAATTCTCATGGCTCCCACTCGCCCAGGACGCTAACTTCTCTCTTGGAAGAACGTGAGTAATTAAGCCGAGCTAATGAACGTAGAAAATGTCTACGACCGCAACCGCTCGGGAGCCGCTGGCTGCCCGCCTCAGGCTGCCCCAGATGCAGACTTTGATTTCATGGCTAAAGTGCCGCACATTTTTTCCGAATTGTTTTAATGGAAATTCTGATGCGAAGCGAACGAAATGCTCATTTTCCCACTGAGGTTGATATTTCGGCTTGGAAAGCCCTGATTATCCGCAAATGTGTTCTACGAATCACAGAAAATCAAAGAAAAATAATTTTTGAATCGTTGAAAAGTTCCATCGGCTATCTTCTCACACTGATCTTAAATTGTGCAAATTGTGGAAGACCATCAAATAACCTGCACACTTGTTTGGGTTGTAAAATGTTTACATCACTTGATGCTTAACAAGTCAAATAAAGTTAATTACATTACAAAGCATATGTGAATGACTGAAATAAGAAATTCAGCCATTGATCCACATCGATAGTAAACTAAGGTTTTACGAAAATGATTTTATGAGGTTTCGTCTAGTACGTCTGTAATTAGCAATTATGTTGATTCTGGCCTTGATGTTCTTCGTATCTTTTTATTCATTTGGAGCTTCAAGGCTTTACAGGAGGCTTCATTCTCCAGAAACGATCTGTTCTTGATTGGAGAAAGACTCTATTGTGCTCACTGTAGCCGAGTGGTTGAAACTTGAGAGTGCTTGCACTTTGAGTGGGAGGTTCGAGGGCTAGAATCTCCGCAGTGTGCGCCCCGCGTTTCTTCCCTTTGGGAAATGAAGAAAAGTGACACAGTTCCTGTCCCAGGCGATGGATTTCAAATGAGTACCGCAAAGAGGGGAAAACGTCACGGCGTTAGCTATGAGAAACTAAAAAACAAAGATCAATGCAATATTGAATGAACATGATTGAAATAAAATTTGCATCCTATGGTTCAACGACTTCTCTCTTAAAAACTGATGCTCTAATGGGTCAAGAAGTCAAATTGTAATTTTCTTATAATTCGTATAATTTATTTCCAACCCGAACTACGCGTGGTGTATTATATTTCGCTCTAATTTAGAATTCAACTAACGAAGTAATTAAGCCTCGTATCTTGATGCAGCAAAATTGAGCAATAAAAGCATAGGCATTTGTTTTGCTGTCAGTCCTTTTCATAACGCCATTGTTATGTGGTTAAATTTATTTTTCAAGCCACATATTGTCACTCGTGCGAGGTTTCGTTATTCGTTGATTGTTCCCAGTTATGAAGATTGAAGATATGTATGAAGATTGCGTACGCCCACAAGTGGCAGAGGAAGCGAATTTCATCTGAAACAACGTAAGATATTTGAATAATATTGTAGCCCACTTCATTTTTATACTTGGATATGTCTTGTCAGTTTTTTCACACTGCTGGAAAATAGCATGAAAGTATCTCCAATTTACTGCGCTCTATTATTGTTTTAATCTATCTCGGTCACTGCTCTTAATTTGAGCATAGCAATTTGAAAAATTTTGCAACCAACTGTTGTTTGCTCAGTAGACATTTGAAGTGCCACTGGTGTTTAATCCAAGTTATGGATCTTTGTTTCGTTATCAATGATCTACTCGTGTTCTGGTTGGGAACGTAGGCCAATCTCAGATCAACTGTTGCATCGATTGAAAATTCCTGCCTTAAATCATTGCAGGACATAACTCTCTTACCCGTCTGAAACACCTACAAAATCCTACTCTACTGCAGTATCAAGGACAAATTCCATTTCTAATTTAGGCATCGGTCATGAAATTCTGCTCTTCTTTAGTCTCGGAGAGAAATTTTTCTCTACTCCGGCATCGGCCACTAAGTCCATGCGCTACTACAGTATCGGTTAACAGTTTCTGCTATTAGCATCTGGTCACAAATATCTGCTCTACTTAAAAATATCATCTCAAATTCAAACCGTGCTCAACTGTAGTCTCGGTTATAAATACTGGCACTGTAATATCGGCCCTACATTTGCGTAATCACGGCTGAGATATCCTAAATAATGAAAAGGTGATTTAATGTTAAAATTTACAACAATAATTCCCGCTGCAATTTCTTTATCAATCAAAACGTTTGTTATATTTCAGCATACGGTGCAACTCTCAACCCGACATCAGAATCGGTTACAAATCTCTCCCTTACTTCAGTTTTAGTCTCAAATCCTTGTCGTACTTCAGTGTAAGTCTCAAATCCCTGCCCTCCTTCAGTATCGGTCATGGATCCCTGTCCCAAAGTATCGGACCTGCCAGCATCTCGTGTAAGGCGACGCAATCAAGTCGGTGTCACGCAAGGCTTACGCAGTAAGCCTCTTTGCCCACCCAGCCCTCTCAAGAAAGTCTTTCTCAAGAGAAGTCACTCGAAAGTGCTCCCGTGAATGCTCGAAGGAACTAGAAGCATGAGCATAAGTCTTTTAACGGAGAAAATGTCCCGGTTTTATGCTAGGAAAAATGATTTCTTGCTGTACCTAGTGTAAACTGAAATATAAATTGTAAAGTGTGCTGACATATTACTTTATTGGTGGGGAGACATCTTCAAGGACATCGATTCCCCTTTGGGGTATGCCAGCAAATGTACGTATTTATAGGTTCTGTCACGATTGAGGTCTAATCAAATCCCCAGCAAATAAATTAGAAGAGCAGCCTAAATTTTACATACGAAAAATAATTACAATATTGATCAAGGTCCCATCAAATCATAAAATAAATCAAAAGAACAACGTAATCATTTCCGGGCGAAAAAAAGGTACAATTTAGAAAAAATATTCTACATAGGTGCAATCTGGGGCTGATATTTACTCGTTCACCCAGTGAAAGCTTCCCATAGGCAAACCCAGCTGGTGCAGCTCGCCTAATTTTCCACCACATGCCGCAGAGGTTCAATGCTCGCTACACTGGCTGTTAGACCTGAGGCACATCCGTCAGCGTGGCAGCATCCGATTATCGAGTCTTTGCATCTGCTCCAGGTCCCTGATCCGATGTAGCACACACGCCCGTGTAGACGGGAACTACAAGCAGAGGAACCAAGTACGGAAGATCACTGAGGCCATTAGACCCGCCAGGATTTCCCTTTGCTGCTTTTGCTCATGAATAGTTACTGTGTTTTCATCCACATTTGGTGTG
This sequence comes from Platorchestia sp. MABIK, assembly GCA_014220935.1. Taxonomy (NCBI): domain Eukaryota; kingdom Metazoa; phylum Arthropoda; class Malacostraca; order Amphipoda; family Talitridae; genus Platorchestia; species Platorchestia sp. MABIK. Next base: position 57,296 of record JACJUY010003286.1, on the reverse strand, counting down.
TTTTCATAAGCATTTAGTGTTTTAGCTCATACAAATTTACGATATATTGTACTCATGAAAACTATGTGAAACATTCATTTAATGTACGCTATGGCCACAAAGCGTTGATTACATTCGGGCCTTTACCTCGATTTCATCTCGATAGTGCTGATTCTTTTCCATTTGTGAGCTCTATTTGTGAGTTTGGAAAATACACAAGCCAAAACAAAGTAGTCAGAAACTCTCATTTATTATATGAATTGATACTATAGATTATGTCTGTCTCATCGGTAACTATTTACACAAGACGGTGGGATTTCCTTTCAGAAGTGCACTTGTTTTAAAAGAAGTTTCACCATCATTTACGAGAAGTAACCGAAGGGAATCCAAAAAAGAAGACAAGCACACGAGTTCGTGTGCGGTCAGTGGTCTTTGATGTTCGAATAAGGTAGTCGGCTCTGACATGGATTGAGTAAATTCGGATGCAGAGATTGTCGAATGAATCTTAGTGCAGTCGGGGAGTTAAAGTCGTCTTAGAAGTTTTCCAATAAAGATCTTCCGTGATTTACTCGAAAACTGGTATAAATCTTTCTTCAGGGAGCGAATGAAGAATGACATCTTCCTGAATGCCGGAACTGCTCCGGGAAAATACGCAATCGACTCTTCAGGCCAGCAACAGCATCTGCTATTGCCAGCTGTAGTTTTTTCATGTGGCACAGTGGTTGTAGAAGTAAAAAGTTCTGAAAGATTTCATATGCTTTGGTATTTACTGTTAAAGATAGAGAAGTAAATCTTTGGGGAAGTTTGATTCTCCCAGAGTACACAAGATTGTGAACACGACGCAATTTTTTGTGGAACGGATTCAGATTTACAAACTTCAAAGCGTGGTACGTGAGTGAGATTATTTTTAAAATTTTTAAGAGCATCGACAGATTTTTATAGCAGTACATTTTTGGGGGGAATTTTATTGTTTTCATTCTAGTAACGCAGTACACTGGTAAAGAAGATTAGAGTTTCGTCAGCTACAATGTCATACACTGAGCAACTACGAATAGTGCGGGAGTGGACGTTCCGTAGCATTAATGTATTCATCTATTTTTAATTCCCTGAAGACATTTTCCTTTGTTAGGTTCTTTCTAATTATTAAGCAAATCACCAAATTACTGTTCAGCTTAACCTCTGATCGCATTTCGAAAAATTACAAACTCTCAGATTCTATTTGAATTTTCAGAAATCTAAACTCCTATTTGAAAATTTCCAAGATGTTGATCTATTCTCAACGCTATTAACTGTGGAAAATAGTGACAGGTATGCTGCTTTACAGGTAGCCTCTTCTAAATGATGATAAATTTTACACAATAAAATCCAGTTGATCTTTCCCTTGCTTCTTACCAGCTCACAAAATAATTCCGGGTCAGAATGCAGCTTCAAAAAATATGTAGATCCCAAAATGAAAATTTGAATTTGTTTTTACTTATTCGCCATTCTTTTCATCAAAGCGTTTTGCTCCACTGAAGCGTTTTGCAAAGCGTTTTGCTCCAGAGCGTTTTGCTCCATGGATGAAAGGAGAATTAATTTAAAAATTTGTCATCTCATCCTTAAAATCATCTGTCATCAGCAGAAACGGGCGTTTCAATAGAGTATGAATATCATATCAGCTCACATCACAATTCACCGTCAATCTTTTCCGCCAAACATGGAAAACTAAAAACTGATGTATATACATCAATTTTTCCCAGTAGGAGATTTTTCACTTCTTACGATTTGTGCAAATGTGGGAAAAACGAAATATGTTTCACAGTATTTGCGCTTCATACAAACTTTTCTACCAAACATGGAAAATTAATAGCCAATGTACAAGCATCACTTTTCGCTAGTAGGAAACGTAAAAAAATTTCGAAATCTTACAGATTGTGCAGACGTGGTATAACCGAAACATGTTTCATGTTTGCCGCGCTTCGTGTCGTGAATCGCAGATGGACATGACCGACGCTAACTTCACTAGAGCCCCGGGAACGGGACTGGGATTTTATTACGAGCGGCGTGAACTGAGCAGCCAGTCTTGCGCCAGCTTTTACTGCCCGGCCATCTGCAAATGATCAAATCTTGCTTCAGATCGTGAATTGAGTGTGGACGCGATAGAAGTGGACTCGAGACTGACCTCGTGATTCCAAGTGGGTTCTTTGGAGCGGGTTTCGAAAATATGAAGATGCCTTCAGGATATAAATTTTCAAATTTTCTATACCTGAAATTTAACAATTTACTCTCCTAAATGGCTGAGTAAGAAAACTTTTTAAAGCTGAAACAAAAATTATTTTGTGAGTTTCAGATTTTTGCAGGAACGCTAAAAAAGCGTTAAACTTGTTTAAAAATATCCAAATTGTACATACAGAATGCAATTTGTTCCACTAGGAACAATTTTGAATATCTCACTTTAATTTGAGAATTAAATTTTGGATTGGTCTTCGTATTGTAATAAGCCAAGCTTCAGAATTACGTTCCAAAATATTCAGGCAAACAGTGATCAAAATGTTATAGAAAATGTATGAATACATCAACACATGTTCGGGAAATAATCATATCACACTCTAACGCCCGTGTACATGCATGTAACACCTGTGTGGTGAGACAAAAAATTTATATATAGGTATGAAAGTATTCATTTTTCCATTCTCTTTTTCGATAAGGTCTTTGTTGAAAAATTACTCTTCTTGATACAATTAGTCTTCGGTCATGTCGAATTTATCTCTTTGTAACGTAGAAATTATCCACTTGGTATTTTCTCAGGCTTTAGTCTTTTGGTTTTCATAATACTCCTTTATTGTATAACTTATCATACAACAACTGCACACATTCATAATTTTATTTCAAAACTATCCCACATCTACGTCTTTTGGATCGTAACTGAAAACATTTTTGGGCGCTTTAGCTGTGGAAACAAAATTTCCTTTTGCTGAAGCACCTGCGAGGGTCAATCAGACATGATGGATAAAATAGAGAAGTTTGAAATGGACTAAGGGCTATCCTAATTCTGCGCATATAGAGAGTTTGCTCACACATTTAAATTATCTGAAGACACAGTCGCTTCTAAAAGTCAGTTTCAATTGATTGTTTTAACAAAATTAGGGTAAATTGCTGAAGAGGTAAATGCACGGTTATCTCTTCTGGGATTAGGCCAAATAACTATTTCAAGTTACATTTAACGTACTGGAAAGAACAAACCGATTTTTGAATATTTATGAAAATTTTTTACAAATTTGCCACTAACAACATTCTGTGACGCACCACGCCCAGTTAATTAACTTTATTCCAGACTTTTATTTAGGGTGATCTATTCGTAAAGTTCATTTTTAAAATTACGAGCACAGACGATGCGTCAAAAATGACGGGAATCGATATTAAAAAAATATTTCAGATGTGGATTAAAAACAAATATATCCAACCCAACAGAACCCGCGATTAAAATATTCTTAATCTTATGCACTGGTGCTTCCCATAATCCATACTTTTCTATGGCTTCCTACATATTACTTTCCTAATTCTCAACTGTTGGCATTGTATACAACCTAACCTAACATTACATTTGATATTCATTCCGACTACGAATTTGATGGATTAATCCACCGAAAATATTGTGGAGTTGAAGCTTGTATCACAGAGACGCTGATCACCCACTTTCGGCTGATGGGTGTGACACACGGGCAGACGAACGGACGGACGCGGCTCTTATTGTACTATAGATTTTAGCTATCAAACTAAAAATGGCGAAGAGCTTTTGTTAATTCAGAATGAAAGAAGAAGTTTCAAAGTTTAGGGACGCTTTGGGCCGATCAGCAACACTCGTTGCAAAAACTGAATTGAAGCATCAGTTTGTATGGTCCGCGGCCTGCCACAACGTTGTCTGTCTGCTGTTGTCCCAGTTTCTCTAAATTTTAATACCGTTGTAATATGTAGTTCTTTGAAGGACTTCGTTCAATAGCATAAATATTCCTGTAATTCCTCAGAACTGCAGTAACCGAACAATTACATCGAAAGTAAAGTTCCACAATTTTTGCTCGTTGTTTCATTGCGTAGAGATTAATTTTGGGCGGGGGATTTCATGACTCTTTTGGGCAATATGTTGTGATTGTCGGTAGACATGATACGATGGTAGAAAACTTTGAAATCTCCTCATTGCTGTTTGTAGTTTTATAGCTGTAATAGTTTTAAAAATGTACTTCACTTATTGGCCACCCTGTACAATAAACTGTTTTGTTGTATTACATACACTGGCAGCTCATGCTGTTAACTATGAGACCGATATCTCGCCCGAATATTGTTAGGACATCAAGGTTTTTCGCCTAGCGTTATTCTTTATTTACACATTTTATCGACCTTTTTATAGGGGTGTAATTGAAACTCACAGATGTTGCAATGTGCATTGTCTAATCCATGCCGATTGACTTGAAAAATCAAGTACGAAAAAGCGTACGATTTTCTAAGTGATCGAGGTGAAACTCAGGAGATCAAAGTGCGAAAATGCGCAGGATTTTCAACTGATGGTTAAATTCAAAAGATCAAAACACGAAAAAGCTCAGGAATTTCAAAGTGATTGAGGTCAAACTCAGGAGATCAAACAACGGAAAAGCGTAGGAATGGTAGCTGCTGCGAGGACAACGTGACTGCAACTGTAGCTGTCGATATTTTTCTTTTCAACTAAACTGGTTTCATTCATATGCGTGTATTGTATTTGCAAATTAATGTTATATAACGCATTGTATCTAATTTTGCCTATCTAACCGCAACTGCAGACTAGTTCTACAATTTATTGATAGTATTGCCAGCACATACTGTGGATGGTAGTGTGATCATTCACTAGTACCATCTTTATTTAATAAATGTTTTGGCAAAAAACATGGGGAAAAATAAATAGTTGAACTTATTACATGAACATTTACAATGCAAACATTTGCTGGGACAGACGCAGGATAATATGAGCTTAGTACTTTTGACATAAAATATTTCGTACGTGTCTTTTGTTGGGTTTTGAGCTACTTTGTAAAGTATCGGAGTGATCATGTATAGAACCCAACCCTATTCTTCGTTCAAAACTGAGGTTACTATCCCACCTGTCTAATTTAATCATGTCCAAACTTTTCCTCGAGTGTAACTGTTGTTTCGGCTATTCTTTCGCAGAGCTCAAGCTACCATCTTCGATGTCAGATTAATCTTAATACCTTAAACACATCTTACATAGTGAGAGTGTTAGGGGCATTCTTTTGTACGATGAATACGGCACTTGATACCAGAATTTATCATGGTTTCAATCAATAATGCACAGCCCGAAAACGAGCACTTGATTAGAGCAATAAACTCTTTTTAAATTCCAAAAATGTGATCATCCTGAGGTGTTATCATTATACTGGCTCAGAATGAAAATGAATTGTTGATCACCTTAACTGACAAATAGTTTCTCATGCGCAACGTCATGGTAATATACTGCTTTTAAATGCTAAACTGGAGAACCCCTTGAAGAAATGTACGGTACGTCTGGGCCTTTTTTTCAACCTGAAATTCATGACCCATGCATTAAATTCGCAGAGAGAAGAATCGCGGACTTTTGGGCATGAAAAATTCATTACACAGACCAAAGAAACTCAGCATGAAGCACTAAGTATTTATCAAAATGTTTTGTCAAGTGTCTTCATCGTAGGCGGTCAATAGAGCGGTCTTAGAGCAGATATTTTAAGACTAAAAAAAGCAGCGGCACTCCAACTCACCAAAAGTTTATAATAAGGAGAAAGTTTTAAGCCCTTAGAGAACAACTTGTCTCACGTAAGAAACACATTTCGTCTCGGAATCCGAGGACATTTTTGAAAGGCATTGGCATGCAGAGCAGGTGCGATGGAGCTGTCTGGTGCGCAGACCAAACAATAAAACACGACTTTCTTGTCGTGAGCGCCAGCATCGTCGTAAACTCTTCGTTCCGCTGGACTAGCGGAGACAAAAGGTGCGCTTGAAAACATCACCTCGTACAACGCTAGGAAATTTCTGCTTTACTGGTGCTGGGCTAGAATTTTGTGCGTTAATATTGCGCCACGTGTTTAATACGTTCGAATAATCGAAACAAGTTGTTCATGAAAGGAAAATTAATGTTTGAGCATTACTTCCCCACACAAATGAGAGGCAATGAAAATAATTTGGAAGACGTTTCACGGTCCACAATTCAGAGTCATCATTAATCGTTCTGAAACACTTCTTGTTGCACACAGCCAGTTATTGGATTTGTTCTCTCCATGAGCAAAGTTAAAAGTTCAGAGCGGGACTTTCGGAAACGTTGATACGAATCAGTGAGATGTCGTACTGCGGTACCGACGGAGATAAAGATAACCCTAACCATTTACGATTAAAATTAGATGAAAATGAAAAGTACACATTGACACGCTTACAAAATTAAACTATAATTTTTCTCTTACAATGAATTGCCTGTGCACAACATTTTTAAAACAATTATCATTCATAAAACTTAGCAACACTTTGCTAATTCGTTCTCATCAAAATGTCATCACATGAACGAAAAATATATTAACAGAAAGGCTTAAATGGTTTTTGTCCAGAGAGACGCGTGTGCTTAAATTTATGAAAAACATGCTAAACGCACACACAATATAGGCAGTTTTAAAGCGTTTCGTTTTCAAATTAGAATTTTGCATTAGTGCGTAAATGGGTAGGAAATCTCCTAATATGGTAGAATTAATTCTAAAAAACACAATTCATTCTCAGCTCCCATGATCGTAAAATCAGACTCGATACTTTGTTGAACAAATCAACGTTTCAGCTCATCATGTAAAGCTTAAACGCAAAAACTTGAGTTAAAACTTGCGTACTTGTCCTTTACCGATTAAATACCTGTAAAAATTGCAGCTTATAACAAATAATTGTTGATTCTACGACGTGATATTTGTTCTAAATATGTTCGTGCGATGCATTTATGAAAAGTGAAATTAGTGTATTTGTTCAACAACAAGCGGCTGCTGGGGACAATGAGGCAATATGATAAAAAAAGTAAATGTTACGCAGAACAAACAAGCTGTAGTTTTTAATCCCAGTCCCTACACCTAGAGTAAAGAGCGTGATCCAAGTTCTCTACACTATAAGTAAAATGTTAACACCGGAAGGAAATTAAACCTACATTGCGCTGAAATAGAAGTCTAGAATGAAGCATAGAATAAATTCCAAATACCTTTAAAAAAGCATTATTATTTTTGTAAACTGTTGCCATCTGAAGGCATCTCTGCGTATCAACTCATTACAGTTATTCGTAAGAGTAAAAATGATCGAGGGCTAAGCGTGGTTCTTTTCTTTCAGAAAAGTAACGTCGGTCTCCTAAAAAACTAATTTTTTCGACCTACTGTAAGTACAAGTAAGTTTGAGTACACACGTCCTCATATTTATGTTGTCGAAATAGCATTATATTTTGTAACTCTGAAAAAGCCAAGAGTCCTTGATGAAGCGATGATATCTAGGTTATGAACATAATAATTCCTTGGAAGTCAATACCATTACCTGAATACAGCAGCAACAGCTAGACATGCCACTGACCTGCGTGACTTCAAACTGATGGGTCATAATTCATCATTGTTCCAGCGAAGTTAGCCATGCTGGCTCGATCTTACAGTGTAGAATGTGGAAGTTGATGCACAGTGCACACAACGATGGAAGTGAACTTTGTGTTCTAAAGGAACGGATGCTAATGAAACGAAAATTGTCTGCAACTTGGAATAGAATTTATTATATTTTAACTTTTTAATGTATTTGACCTTCATTGAGGGTTACTTGTAAGAGAAAAATCATTTTTTCTAGTTTTAGTTTGTATATTTGAGAGTAATGCCACTTGCATATGGTTATAGTGATTTGAATGAAGAAAATTTACCTGAATCAAGTGTACCTTATGATAATTTGTTTTTCTTAAGGATTGCTAACAGGATGATAGAGAAACCGTTAATGTTAGGGAACGTCTGAAAACTGAACGGATTATTGTGTTTTCCATCCGCCCGTTAATTTCAACGTTGTACGAACAAAGTAAACTTTAGAGACATTAAAAAAATCTAGCCAGTGAAAGAAAATCAATTTTTTCTGCTTATTATTTCGAAATCAATCATTACATGCTAACTTTAGGGTTAATTTGTACTAATTGATTTTCTGATCAATTTAGATTGAACATTTCTCCAATAATTCGATATTTATGGAACATGTGTGATTTCGGTGATTTCAATGAGAGACGTACCACATAGCTGCACCATACTGCTTGAAAAATTAACTGCTTTTTTTGTTCAAACTACCATCCATCTCATTTTTACGGGGAATGAAAAAACCTGATTTAAATTTCGGCAACATTAAATTAAGAAATTTCCTCCTACGATACATGAATCCTTTCCGTAGTTGCCGTGACTCATTTAATTAAAGTACTGAGTTTTAACATGGAATAACTAAAGTTTTGAGGCCTAGCAATTCAACTCTCGTCGCTATTCCCTACTTCACCCGAGTATTTGAAATTAGGACATGCTGGGTAATAATGAATGGTTAAACATGTGTCGGATTGAGTAAAACAAACATCGTTCAATATACGCATTTGAATGAAACGAACTATAAAAGTACCAATCAGAAGCTGAACTTCATTTAGAAAAATCTAAATTGAGGGAAGACTGAGAAACCATTTACAAAATGGGGGTCTTTCTTTCAACTCGTTACTGTAAAACAAAACTACTGGAGCCAAGAACAAGAAGAGGCTGAGCGGCCAAACTATCTCCAGAATCGTCGGCACAAGAGAGGCAAAAATTAACCTTAATCAAGAGCTAAAAGGGTCGGGCAGAATAACAATTAGAAGAGGCCTCAATAAAAGCTGCGGGCTAAATTATTGGATTACCGGACCCTGGTGCAGAATTGGCTTGCGAACAGCAAGAAAAGCAGATCGAGCTCCCAAACTTTATAGCATTTTTAACTTCAAAAATTTATTTTGATGTACAACTAGAATTGCCGCCCGCAAGAAGTGCAAGCTCTTTGGTAGAAAGGAATGAAAGTCTGAGTTTCAGACAACTAACGACTGTAAATGCTGATGCTCGCGCTTCCGTAGTTGTTTTGTGCCAAGTTGTCTGGGGGTGCCTGCATGGCGAGGTGGGGGCGAGAAGCTGGGCACGTATTCATTAGAAAAAGTTTTAATGCAATAGGCTTCAGTTCTTCCTTAGAAAAATTCTCCATGCTGTTTCATATCTTTATAATTGTTAAACGTAGGATTCAAATAAAATCAGAAAAAAGAGCCGGTCAAAGTGTAGGTATCAAAAGGACGGGAGTAAATAGTTGATTCTTTGATCAGCGGTATAAATTCATTTAGATGAAATCTATTCAATTTTTTGTTTAATTTAAAGCATTTGGAATTTTGCTGCGTGCTGTTCTAAAAAATGATTGCTGGATCGGGCATCATTAAATAAATTTTTTGACTGGTTAAGAGACGCATTAAAATTTAGAGATATTTTGAGCACATGTGAGCTCCAATGCACCATTTTCTGTTTTTTTTTGTACGAGCTTACTGTTCAATTAGTTCGCGATTGAGATTCATAAGGGTATTACTGTTCAGTAGGTTACTTCCTTGATTAAAGATCGATAAACATGAATTAGCTCCCACATCTAATAAATTACAGAAATTCACGATTTCATTCACAAATTGTATTCATAAGAAGTCAACTGAGTTTTATCAGTAAATTTTCCCGAACTGTAACTTTGTAACTCAATATTTCTGATTCCCATGTTCAATTATCGCAATCAAATAGAATGTTAAGTATAAATTTTAGAATTCAGTTGCTTGATAAATTTCATGACTCGAGGTAACAGTAGAGATGTACTTTTTTACCAAGCACAATCCGAAAACTTTCAATTAGCTAAATTCGGAAGTGCTTTGAGCTCAGAATTAAGAAGACGAAGACTGTATAAAATTAGGATCATGAACTTTAGCATAATTCCCACCAGTTTGTGTTAGATTGTTTAATTTCTCCATATTCTGCTCTTTTGAAACGTATATGTTAGCTATGGCTGGATAAAAATCCTGCCAACAGTTTCTTCACGAATAACATTCTGTCTCGGCGATGTTCTTCTGCTCCTAAGGTTCAATCGACGGGTTAAAAACTCAGCCGCATTACAACATGATCATTTTTCACAATATTAAATAGTTACTATCGTTCAAATAATAATATAATTGCATTTATGCTTGTCCTGCACAGCACAAGATTACTAAAAGAAAACTACGTATTTTGATAGCTTTTCTTCGACGAAAATATTGACACATGCCCTAATTACTGCGCTTATTTGCTCAGCGCAATCTTTTGCTGGCGAATTTGCTTGTGCCTCCTTTCATATATCCTGAGTTTACGGATAGAGAAAACGCCTTCGGTTCTGTAGACGCTCCCAGTGTAGATCATCACTTTCATGTGTTCAGTTATTTCGTTTCGTAATTCATTTCCTTCGCTAATTTTATTCTATTATCATTTTTCATAGCGAGGATCCAAACTATAAATTTGAGCATGTGTTTTCTATTGATCAATCTCAAATGTGTTCGGTATTTCTTTGAGATTCAATCTTGGGCAACTTATGGGTAAGCAAATAATGGCGAGGAATGAGCCTTTGATACGTGACATTTTATATTAAAAGCTTTACAGTTAAAAATGAGAGTTTTTACTCAATGAGTCATTCCCAACAATAATTGCTCTGAAAAGAAAAGTGATTGAAAACATCGAAGGTAATTGCAAAAGTAAGTATAACAAAATAAAATCGCTAAACTGTTTGTAAAGGAAATGCGGATTGGGAGGCATTTAAAAAAGGCTTCCATTGTTAAATATAAAGGCTATCGTAAGATACTGATAAACTCAACCTGAGGCCCACATAAACTGGTGGTTTGTTAGCGAATAGAATTTATTCATTTACTCATTCAACCTCGCTGGGAAAAGCACCTATTTTTAAAAAATTTCAGTTTCTGGTGTGCCTCTTACAGTACAATTATTACCGACTTGAAAATGCTCCAAATCGCGATTTCACTGCAAACGAAGTCACTATTGGTAATCGATACAACTATAGTATAATCCCGAATATTTTCAGATTACTGTTCAGACGAAGACTAGAGAATGTTTTTGAATAACAATTTGGATGAGAAACACCAGAAGGATATACAAAAATCTCACGGTGATCGAAAAGCAGCCATCTTCTACCTCTTTATTATTACAGGTTGTATTTAGCATTCCAAGTAAAATATAGCCTTGCTTGAACCTTTTAATTGCTGCGCTTCCTGGTCTCCGCGTCGATTAAAGGTTTTCATAATTATTCTAAAAAAAATCAACGATCTTTTGATCAGTAAATTCCAACAAAGTTCATTCGGTTTCATTCCCTAGCAAAGTTTGTTTGTAAGACGAAGCATTGAGGGAACTGTTCAATCTTCTACGCGTTCTGGTAGCGTTATCCTCTAAAAATACATCCAAGGTAATGAACAACCTAGGCCGACTAATAAGACAGGTCGAATTCAATTGGCACCATGCACTTGTGGTTTTTTAACGTCTATCTTCGCTCACCGCATAAGAATTCTGGCCCAGCAATTCTCAGGACAGGGAGTGAAATTCAAGTTAAAATGCTACGGCTCATATAATTACTGTTGGAAAGCGTTTGTACAATGCCTTAAGTGGTTTTTGCTTCGCGCTAGGACAAATACTCAATGAAGTAAAATAAACACAAACATTTTCTCCAAAAGTCATATAAATTGTCGAAGTGTAGACTTGCACTACATTTCTGGAAATTTTGATGATGTGAATAGGCATACGGCCAAGTGTATGAAATTGAGACCTAAAATAAATTGATGGCAATCAATTTCAAATGTAATGAGCACTAAACCTCCATTTAATCTGAGAAATTTTCTTCATTCAATCCTGTTACTTTTTTTAAAAAAAATTGAGTATTAAAGTAATTTTTGTCATGTTTTAACTTTGAATTTGTACAGTATACCCCAAAAGTCGCGTACCATCCAGGTTTTAATAAAAATACAAATGTATGTAAATCTCATAGATCATTATCATAACAGATGCTCATATTGTCCACACTCTGCATTGACACATGCATCAATTCTCTTCATAAAACTTTCTTTTACTCTTTTGTGGGTTTCAGTGTTGTTCCTTTGACACTCGGTTGTTATCGTAGCTTTGCACTCCTTCGTCGACCTCGTGCATCGTTCATTGACCGTTGTAGTCTTTCGTCGGCCACATGCACTCTTTCATTGACCGTTGCATCTTTCGTTGCCCGTTGCACACTTTCGTTGATCGTTGCACTCTTTCGTTGACCACATGTACTATTTCGTCGACCACATGCACTCTTTCGTTGACTGTTGCACTCTGTCGTTGGCCACATGTGCTATTTCGTTGACCGTTGCACTCTTTCCTCGACCACACTCTCTCAAGGTCAGCAGCCGAGCCGGTTTCATGGAAGCGTTTGATCAAACGGCCAAGAGTGGTGCGGTTCAACGGTTTTTCTCGCTCGGGATGATTGCGGTTGAATTCCTGTTAAAACCAATTGAACTGTTCCTTGTACTGTTGCTTTCACACACATATCAAATCTAATCTGAAACATACAGTAAAGAAATTCAAATTATGGCATTGTGCAGCACTTCTGGGAAACTTTGGATTTTTGTGCCGGCTTACTTGACAACAAAATGAAATTTCTGGTTTCCCTTGTCAAGTAAGCCATTTTTCCGCCTAAACTGTGCACTCATTGTTAAAAAAAGTGTCGAATGATCGCAATCAGAAATTCTGTGAAATTTTGATTAAGTTAAGGAATTTAAAAACGAAGAAAGCTCCACGTACTGAAATCATATTTAATTAAGATTTCACACTAACCAAATATTCAAAACTAAGTCAATTCTATTAAACGTTTCGGAGACCAGCTCCATCTTCAGTAAACAGTCTGTAGGTAAAAATAAAGAAAATCAGTCTTCTACACAGAATACAAGGGCACATTCAAATCTACAAGGGAATTTGCAATGGAAATGAACTATTGGCGCTATTAATTTCTGGTTTTTCTTTTTAAATGAAAAGAGATTCTAAAATATGTAGGTCTAAATCATTAGATGCTGTGCGAAAAATAGAAAAATTTTCCTCTGCTATTCGGTCACAGCACTGCTCGCTGTGAAGGCGGATAGATGAATGAGGCGGTTGGGTCAGAGGTCTTCCGCTACTGTAGCTGACTCCACGGTGTTGGGCAGTCCTGATATAGAATGGCAAAGTTGTCATGCCGACATGGCTTGATGAACGTTGTACACAACTAAACTTATAAACAATGGATGCCCGCATCCGTTTAGGAATCACTTCCCGGTAGCGAAAGAAGGAGCCGACTTCAAATGAATTAACAGACACAATACACAGTTTTACAGTAGGAAAATGACGTTGAAAAAGAATTTCCAAATCTCGCGACATTTTATCAGTATAGTCTCCAAAATAGGGGAAAACGCAATAGAGACGTTGCAGAGGTTCTATGACGGCATTTGTTACGGAGTATTTTTTTTGCCAACAATTTTTTAATTTGAACATTGCCATAGACGTAGTCATTTTTCAACGTCATTTTCCTACTGCAAAACTGTGTATTGTGTCTGTTAATTCACTTAAAGTCGGCTCCTTCTTTCGCTACAAGGACGTGATTCCTAAACGGATGCGGCATCCATTGTTTATAAGTTTAGTTGTGTACAACGTACATCTAGCCATGTCGGCATGACGACTTTGCCATTCTATATCAGGATTGCCCAACACCGTGGAGTCAGCTACAGTAGCGGAAGACCTCTGACCCAACCGCCTCATTCATCTATCCGCCTTCACAGCGAGCAGTGCTGTGACCGAATAGCAGAGGAAAATTTTTCTATTTTACGCACAGCATCTAATGATTTAGACCTACATATTTTAGAATCTCTTTTTATTTCTAATGAAAAACCAGAACTTAATAGCGCCAATAGTTCATTTCCATTGCAAATTCACTGGTAGATTTTAATGTGCCCTTGTATTTTGTATAGAAGACTGATTTTCTTTATTTTTACTTGCAGACCATTAACTGAAGATGGAGCTGGTCTCCGAAACGTTTTATAGAATTGACTTAGTTTTGAATATTTAGCTAGTGTGAAACGTTACTTAAATATGATTTCAATACGGGGAGCTTTCTTCGTTTTTAAATTCCTTATGATCATTCGCCTTAAGAAAAGTAACTTCTCTGACTTGGATTAAGTTAAAAAACAATTCGATTCGAAAACAAACGAATGGGTCAACTTAATTCCCTCATTTTTGGTGAAACAATTCAGAGATTATCGCCAGTGTAGACATGGATTTCGCCTCGCATTTTACTTCTAACTCATGATGATCATGTTTCCCCCTATTATTTTCTTTTGGGTGAATATTTGAGAGTACTTCGAGAGCTGAAGAGTTTACAGCAGTGGAGACCAGTTTAGTTTGAGGCTGCTGCGGTCAATTAACCCACGTCAATGAGATTCGAAAGTTCCGTAGCACAGGAACAACATTGACGTATTTCTTAGTCTCAAGATAAGATGAAACAACTGGAGCAGGATGCAGGGCAGAATAAGTTGAGTTTGTTGGTGAATGTACGAGTGCTGGAGGTAGAGAGCCAGTTATGGGACACTGACTCGTCCAACTCATGTGTATGGACATGGTGTCTGATAAACTCTACAAATGGGCTCCGAGTGCGCATTCAGTGCCTCACTTTTTAGGAAAGTGTCGCCAACAATGCAGTCGATGTTTTAATTGTTTCTTCTAATGTTAATATTGAACGAAATGCATGAGTTCCCGGGAAACATGAAAAAACTCTTTTTATAGTATGCAAATTTGAGCTCAATTCTCCCTTTTAAAATTGAACTGTTAGCAGCTTCTCTGTTGCAGATGCCCGAAGAGTGATCCCTTTAAAAGATCTTTTTCATCTTGAACATGTTGCATGTTCAAATTTCTTCTTCTTAGCATGAGAGTTGACTTTTTCAGAACTTTCAATTCTAAGGGTACAAAATCGTAAAAAACCTGTGCTATTGAAAGTCTGCGAGCAGCATTAATGCTTGATACTCGTGGACTTATGAGCAAAAAAAGGTAGAATATTACATTGCAATGTACATAGGGAGACGTTTCAACTGACTTGATATTGGACTTGGTTGTACTTCCGGATACCTACATGTTCGTTGCTGCAGTTCCAGACTTTTCTTTTCATGTAAACTACGGTAAATTTACATTGAAATGTAAACTATGCAAACCATTCACTTCATTGTGAACTACATTTACATTTCAATGTAAACTCAAAGCCAACCGAACAAACAACATGTTTAGGTCTGCAAATCTTAATTCGCCGCCACTCGTTACAGCTCAGAAAGTGGCGTTTAGGGTTTAAAATCTGCCAAGTGTTGCAGTAAGTGTAAAACTGTGGCAAATTTTATGACGTAGCTTGCCATTGTTGAAGGCTTCGAGAACCATTGGGTTGATATGAGCGACAAGCATTTCGAGGGTCATTGCAATTAAATTTAGGTAATTTCGTTCTTGTGTTTGAGATGATTGTATGACGACAAGGAAAAATATACTTTAAAATCGGATCATGTACAAGTGACAGCATTTTTTAATTTCACAATCGAACTGAATCATTTTTACGTATTGAGCAGAGTCAGAAAGCAATAATAAAAAACTCAGGTGAAACTGCAACGATGTAAGGCCCTGATGTTAGAGTTGTGGAACTCAAAAATGGAGTAGAAATAAAGTATTTACTTAATAGCAGCTTTCAGCTGAGAGTAATCAGTAGAAATTTAGGTCTAGAAGTCGAAAACGAATGAATTGAGCTCATATTTCACGTGAAATTATATCATCTCTACCAATACCTCGGGAATTTCCTTCAAGCAATCAATGACTTATACCTCACAAGGTTGATATTTAGTCATCGTCTTAATGTGGACATTTCACTATGAATCTCTCTTTCTTGATTTTAAAACCATTCGTAACAGTGCTGCGAAGATATTTCTATGAATCTGTTGCACGCATTTCGATTCGTCAGGCGCTGCTCTGCCACTTCGACCCAAGTTACGAGTCTCTCGATTGAAATACGTTTTTAACAAACGGGATTCTCGCTTGCACTTACCAGCCCACACACGGAACTCGTAGTTGCGGCTAAGAAACATATTTACCTTGTCGAACTTCCGACTGGCGATCCGGCGATGCGTGTTGTAAGTTAAGAAATTTAAACAAGGCTCCAACATAGAGGCTCTGTGCAGGGTCTAGAGCTCCTTCACTTATTATGATGATCCTATAATAGCATTGGTTTTAAAGTTTCGTGGCAGTAATATATTGGACGGTTGAATAAATTCAAAGAAACATAAACATGTGAATAACGTCAACGTAACGTGCGTCGAGTTTATTGCACTTCTTTAAGCTTATATGAATGTAGTAACTTTGGGCAATCAGTAACGGGATATAGAGATTATTTGAAAAACTTAACTATCTTTTTTAAGTTAGATGTCCTATCTATGTGTAACTAGCGTTAATGAAAACTTAAATGCGGTTATATCAAAAGTGAACTAATGCGATCATTCGCTTCAATATACGCTACTCAGAGCAGGAAGCCTGGTCGCATTCTGCGTTCTATGAAGTTCGATGGAAACTTCAGGGGCAATTGTTATGCAACTACACCAAACAATTTTTAAGTTCAGTTTCAGTGATAATGCTACTGTGAGTGTTGCGTGCGAGTGAAGGTGAATAATACGTTTGAGAAATGAATATTTGAAACATCTATTTTCTTTAAACGGAAGTGATGACTGATTTCTCTTATAGTGGCAGTTTCGTCAGAATTTCCTGCAGAAATGTTTTCATTTGTCGTGTTAGATTATCCGAATGCAAGTTTTGACATGACTTAGCTCCTCAAACAGAAAAAGAATTTGACAAGAAGGCTTGCTTTCGCAGAAAGATTTCTGATTGATATTTACGGCAAGAATAAATATTGCAATGGACACACGCATAAATTATTCATATTTTGTTAACTATTACTCGTTCACACATAAGCCAAAACAATGTGGTATTCACTTAATTACACTACAGAATTAAAAAATAATTATTTACAATGATTCAACTTTCCTACTTAGACACACTATGAAATAAAAATCAAAGGTTTCTCTGACTCAATGTCAAATCATGTAGTATCACTTCATTGAAGCGCTGAAGCTGGAACAAATTTATCATTTATAACCTCGTTCTAAATAGTTCATTCTAAGAAACATGGAACACAAAAGTTCCAGAGAATTTTATAATGTGATTACAACTGGTAGAGATGAAATAACGTCCACGCGATGACATCATCGTTTTTGGTGGGTTATTTTAAAATCCAGAGATACAGTGTTTCAAACATTAACGATTAATGACCTGTACTCGGCATTAGCTTTGAGGACTGACAAATCCAAAAACTTACCAAGGCTTGCAATCCAAAATCGTAGTTCGCAAATGCTGAGCTGCGCTTAAAATTTGACGATACAGTTTTCATTTTGTAAATGGTCACGTTCTACAACAATCATCCTTCAACTTTTGCTTAGTTAGGAATTGTCTGCATCTCATAGCTCAAGAGAAAACATCTACTTTTGTTTAAATATTCCATACTTCTTTACGATGGGCTTCTCTGAAGAGCTCATTTCTTTTTTTTTGTCATCGGAATCCTGAAATAATAAAAAAGGGACTTCCCATTCCATTGTTTCAACGCAAATTTTAATGGGCATTCTTCAGCTACTTAAAAGCGGATTGATGTCCCTGAGCGCCGTGACGAGGCCGGAAAATTCCAGATAAATTTCGTAGACGCGTTTTTCATCCCATGAATAGACACCGCACGAGCCGGTTTCTGGAATGCTCAAAGTCTCAAATAAAAAGATTTTTATTAGGGAGACCTATGTTTGCAGAGAAATTCTACAGCAAAATTACTGAAGATGTGAGATTAAAGGAGCAGAAGTCATTCATGCCAACATTGTTTCACGTAGTCTATGTAAATAATTGATATTCTGGTGTCATCTAATTAAGTTAATACTATTTCCTGTATACTGTATTTATCAAATGGTGCCAACAAATGACATTAGATGCATCGTATCACTCTCAAACATACTTTTTGGAAAGTTATTTTTATTAAGTTTTGAAAATAAGTGAGAAAGAGGCCTCAAAATATTTCTCAGCTAAAAAACGCGAGTTTGCTCAACCAGTGCATGGTCTGCAGCGTCATTAATTTTTTTTGCTGCATTTCACGACTGTGCCACAGTGGTACTCAATGCTTCAATCTGTTTTTAAAAATTTAGTGTTGCTGATTTACGAATATTCTTCATAAATAATCGTCAAACTAACACAAATTGAGAGATGTGGTCATCAGTCTTAGGGCACCACGCATGTTTCAGAGTTTTAATTTCCTTGTTTTGCATCTTGTGTTCTCTGCATTGCATTCATTTCCATATTTTGCCACAATGTTCCAATGTTACTTTTATTTTTCGCAAATATCACCACGTTACTGTCCATATTCTTACATTGTTATAAATAAGTGTGAATCATCAAAAATTTTAACTTTATCGTAAGTTTTTCGGATAAAAAGTTCTGTTCATTCATGTTATTCTTCATTTATTGTCGTATATTATGAGATACATCGTAAATTTTTGCACCATGGGGTAGATTTTACCATAAACATATAAAACATGAATGATTCGCTTGGTTTTAACTTTCAAATTGAATTTATGTTTTTTCGCTGTCATCTCAGGCAAATGTATAACCCAGTGAATCAAGAGTGGTGGGTAGCTCAGAAAACAACGATTTAGTGAAATGCAGCAACACTGGAACGCTTCTATTGCTATTTCGACACAACAAAACACCTTAGCGAACCTTTCCCAAACTCCAAAAGAAATCTCCAGTGAACATTTCAGACTTAAATAGAGATTTCGTGTCGCCAGAGCGGAGCTCACAGCACCTGCGCTCAGGCTTGTATTCTGCACCCATATGCAAACTACCTCCATATTTTACCTCAGTATCGTCTTGCCCTCAAATCTGCATGAGCATCTTCCTTTAAAGGCTTGTTTTTGAATCCCATTTCAGCTAAGGTGAAGGTATCAGTGCTTCTTGAAATCCTAAAGCGAAATAAAAGAAGAGCTCTGTTCGTTGTTGTGATCTCAACATTGGCACCGGAACCTGCGTTCCAGCCGAGCAAGTGGAGAAAGCTAC